>NDXZ01011373.1:0-32892 GCA_003055125.1 Paykullia maculata
TTGGCACAGCCAAATATAGCGCTCTTACTTGTTTTAACTCATTACGTTAAGTCATTTATTATAATAAAATGATTCATCAGAAATAAATTAATAAAAAATATTTTTTAGTTCGAAAGCTAACAGATTGAAATAAACCGCATGACAATAAAGTTGAGATTAACTGGTTTGTAAAAGATAAACAAAAAAGACTGTTGAAAACTAGTTGGTGGTCACGAAAAAATTATTGAAACCAGAGTGCATTTGTAGCAGTAAAGCCTATCTATCTATCATTATCATAAAATCACAATTAATTAAATCTCTTATTTGAATACATAATTTAAATTACATCACCTGCCCAATCTTGTATTTTTTGCCTAAAGTTATTTGAAGGTTTTTATTACTTGCAGATTATTGAGTTATTTGCCGTTAAGGCTTTTAAATTAATTTGTTTAGTCTTTTTAGGGTGGAAGTTATAATCTCCCAAAGAAAGTATAAAGTCATTAACAATCTGATAAATATTATCGACACATTAGCCGTAGGGTATAAATAGTAAAGTGTATTGTGTTTTTAAATACCATGTGTTTACGCTGAAGAATTTATGTTACCGCAAATCTAACTTTTATCTGGGCGGGAGAAGAGAAATTAAAGAATGAAATATTTCTTTACCCTTATGTTTTGTCTTGTATAAACTCGACCTTACGATATATTCGAAATTTTTAATTTTTTAATTAAGTTACACAAACTTACAAACAGACATGATTTCAAAACCATTCACAATAACCAGAGCAGTGTAAGCCAACATATTTCTCTGATCATTTATTATTATTTTTATGTTGTCGTTACAAAAACAAGTTTTTTAAACACCGGCACTCAGTTCACGTGAGCGCTGGGAAAGAAAGACAAGTTACTAAACTGTAAAGCAAACGTTAAAATGTACATGTGTTATACATATATATTATAAATTGACTAGACAAAAGAAAGAGGGAATGTTAAATGTCGTAAATGCGTTTACAAAATTAGTCAATGAGTTTTATTGAGTTGAGTGGTGATACATTTATCGTTTTATTTTCTCACTTTTGTTCACAATTCTAAACAATGTAAGACACATATACATACATAAATTATAGGTTATAACATATTTGTAAAAAAAAAACATAGCTACTGATTACAAAATGAATATGCATACTACAATAAAGATTTCTAGGTCAAATATTTTACAATATATATTTGTCATTTATTAAAAAAAAAATTCTAATTAAAAAAACTTTTGTTGACCTTTAAAATTAGCTTTAAAATTACTATAAAACGCTTGTAAGCCCCTAAATTATGCTAAACATTTTCAAATAAAAGCAAATCTTATTTACTAGATTAACCTTATTTTAACTTTGAGGTGCAGCCAAGTGCTACCAAATAAGTTTAATAAAGCCATACTTATATTAGCACTAGCAATGATCCAAACAGGGCTCATCAAATAAATTTCTAAGTCGGTTTATTTCGCAAATACTGCTTATATGGCTAGAAAAATCACTTTCGTTCTCTCTTAAAAATCACAAAATACAAATAGCGGTTGGATATAATATTAACTTTACAAAAAATACCGAGATTAAAATAAAAAAAAATTATAAAAAGCAATTTAAAATAAATGTTTTTTTTTTTTTNNNNTTTTTTTTTTTTTGTAGAACACTTGAAAGTTAATTTACTCACACCACCCTCGCCATCACATGCTATTGTTAAGGTTATATTGCTTTTGGTAACCGGCTGGGATTGGAATTCAGTAAAAACTCACAGTTTAACCACGCATTTACATATATTTATAACATTGCTTGAACATTATTTATTTGCAAATATTTAAATATTTACACTATATATTTTCAATACCGTTAATATTCAATTTTTTCTTAGTAGTTTACCTTCAGAGCAAAAAAAAACAACTAAAATCACAAGTTGCTAATATCTGACATCATTGACAAAGTTCATAAATGAAAGTATTTTTAACAACTAATGAAAATAAACTTAAACGAACGTTTCAAAAAAATCCAATAAAATTTATGCATTGAAATATTTACTCTAATTTAGTATAATTTCTAATTGATAATATAGATTTTGTTTAATCAGTCGATAGCAAAATTTACTCTTTGAATATGTTTTTTCACCTCTTACCCCACGCAGTTAAAACGTCTTTGTATTTCAGTGTGGCAGCATTTTTCAATTGCGTGTGCGACTTTTTTCTGATTTGTTTTGATTTTAACTTTTATTGGAGTACAGATATATTTTTATTAATAAATTTTGTTTTCTGTCTGCTGAGTGAAGGTGAGAGCAGCATTTTTTAGTGAAAACTCGAAGAGGACTGGTTTTAAATACGCCGCACTTGTTATAGAATGATCAAGAATGATCAACAGCAATAACAGCAACAGCAGCAATATTTAAGAACAACAACAACAAAAGCTTTAAGAAATGGTTTTTTATTTACTATTTTAAAAGAAACACATAAAATTGCTGTAGAGTCTGGTCGAAAAGAATTTCCAAGTGCCCTACTGATCATTTTCTATATTTAGTGTTAGCGTATTCTCAAAAGACGTTCGGTTAAAAACAAACATCAGCGATATCGGATTACACTGGACAAAGCACTATTTGAAGCTAGAAACAGGGGCCGCCCGTTGATGTTGAGGAGTAAAAAGGACAAGGAAGAATCTGAAATCCAAAGCAACAAAAATCAAACTTGGTGTAAAGATTTAAAGATTAAAGAACGATTTGAAAAATTTTATTTCTTAAATTTTTTTTTTTGTTAATTACTACATAATTTATAATAATAAATAAAGTTAATTTAAATAAAGAAATAATAAAAAAAAACAATTTTATATGAAATGGCTTATCTTGTACGTCGCTAGCTACCCCTTCCTTTATCTTAGCAAGCTGTAAATTTGGTGATACTCTATAAAAGCTACAAATATTAAAAAAAAACACATTAATAAGGATTTGAAAATCGGATTAATTTTTTGGTCTAAGCTCTTTGAAAGCATCTAAAGATTTTTTGAGTTCTCTATTTGAAGTTCTATATTTAAAAATCGGTTTGGAATCAACAACTTCGTAAAACTCCTTTTTGTATTCGACTATTAAAACTGCATTTACAAAACATTTTGATGACATAAGAGACTCTCTTTCTTATTAAGTTTCCAGACAAGTTTTTTTATTTAATTCCTTAAGCTGTGTTACAAATAAAATCATGCCTCCAGTATACCGTCTTATCTTTAAACACGTTTTATTTAAAAAAAAATTATAAATATTCTATGAAAAACAGCATTTAACGCTTTTTTGTCGCAATCCATTTTATAAATAGTTTTACTTTGTTGTTGAAGCAAATATTTTTTGCAAATTTTGTTTTAATACAGTTTTTAAACTTAATGCCGGAGTTAGTTTATTCTGAATACTTCAAGTGAACACAAGTTCAACACGCTCAGCTAAATAACAAACAAAAAATTACAAATAAAAATATCTACTTAAACATAAAGAAAAAGAAAACATACTTAAACACCAACATCAAAACATTCCATTAGAGACTTAATTTTTTCATTAAATATCTTTTTGCTATTTGGGGCTTGGCTGGTTATTTTCAGTTAACGATTTGAGTATTTTTCTTGTGTTTTCATACTTAAACGAGACAATTAAATGTTAGCAAATGCAATAATTTTGCATTAATTTTTATCTGCAACATCTCCATCATCTTTATATTTGGAAAAACAGACAACGTTCTACTTGAGTGCTTTTACAACGACCGCTTAAAAGACGCCGCTGCTGACCACGCGAATAGTGAAAACTAACGTAAAACGCCAGCCATTGTAAATTGATAATTCAAGCATCTATTAGAAAAGATTTCAATCTTCATACTAAATATCACTGGTACGCCAGAGTGTAAGCATTTCATACAGTGTTACAAATCTCAACATGAAGTTTTCAATTGCATCTGTAATACAGTTTTTAATCATATTTGCACTAAGATCGCCATATGATGTGCAAGTAGAAGCCACTGTGGGTTTATATGGTCCAGATAGATATGAAGGTAAGCCACACATACATACAAACAAATGACCTTGACATGTTCTTTCTTATACTCATTATCATTGCACAGGTCTTCCGGAAACCTGTTTAATGCCCATGGATTTTGGCTATTGTCGCGCCAAGGTTCAACGTTACTACTTTGATATTAGACGCATGAAATGTAACATGTTCTTTTGGGGTGGTTGTGCTGGAAATGATAATAACTTTAAATCAATTGAGGAGTGCAATCACTTCTGTATCTCCCCCTATGAGGATCATGTGCCTAATGAGGTAGTGGCAGTGCCGAAAAAGGAACGGCAAGAAATTCGAGGTGTTGCTAATAACAAATACAATACTATTAACAGCAGAGAGAGCAATATCAACAAGTCGGTGCCCAAATTCTCCTTAAAACCAAATGTCACTTCAAAGGAAACCGGTTACAAAGGTTCTTTTAAGGCCAGTTCTAAAAGTTTTAATGTCAACTCAGCATCGAAAGTGAGTACTACTAGCAACACCAACAACAACAATAATCCATCAGATAGTACTGATGACGATGATTACGATGATTAATTAGTGGTCGAGTCGAGTGTAAAATTATAATTTTTATACATATGTATGTTTTTGTAGGTATATTTTTTTATATAAATTTATTTGTACATGTATTTTAATAGATTTTATATTAATAAAGAGAAACTCTCATTTAAAATAACTAAATCACAAAAAAAAGATTTAGTAATAACCCGTTATTAATTACAAAAATTCGAAAATTATTTTTGCCCAAAAAAAATTTATATTTTGGATAATTTTTAGTTGTTTTATTTCTGCAAAATTTTTAACCCACCTTTCAAAGTTGATTGTAGTCGAGCGTGCCTAAAGACACATATATTAAAGGAAACGAGTACACGCTGTAAAATCGTGCGAATCTGACCAATGAGCCGAGTTAATGTTCATGAACTTACAACAACACTCTTACTTAATATTTTGGTAAAATCCAGTCTTCCTAAATTTTTTTACTGCTAACAAAGTAATATCAATATTCCCACCAAATCTTTAAAAGTTTTTTGAACTGTGTGGCCACAAAATTTTAAATATTTTTTTTAATACCGCTCGCAGTTAAAACGCGTTGCTACTTTGGTGTGCCATTTTTTAAACACTAAGTCATATAGCTTGTTAGGTAAACAAATATTGCTACATATTAATTTTACATGGGAGATGTAACGCCTCTTTTAAGGTTTTTAAATAAAAGAAATGACACGCTCTCTTACCTCGATTACTTTTATTCTAATTATGTTTATTGAAAACAATGTTACTTATGAATTATATTTATATGACAAACTACTTGTAATAACAATTTAAAAAAATGAATGTCTAATCATATTTGTTTTCCAAGAAATTTTTAATTTGTATAAGAATTTAAGAAAATATATTCGTTACGCTTTTGGTAGTTGATAAAAGCCGTCCAGCAATTTTAAGGTTTTTTATTAATATCAGCTTATTAACAGGAAGCAATTTGTGTTAGTTAAGTGAGACATATAAAATTCAAATTAAAATATTAATTTATACTAAAAAGCAATAATAATAATGACAATTTAAATACCCTCTGGGGTTACTTTTACTCTTTACCAAATACAAAGTTACATAGTTTATTTTATTTTATTAGTTGAAATGTTTCATCTTCAATGTTTTACATTTTTTATTATGGTTTACACATACTTATGTACGGTTACTACTTTGAAGCATAACATAAGCTTTTACTAACACAAAACCTTCCTCAATGTAATTTACATTAACAGTAAGTTGCTGGTCGAAAGATGAGCTTTAAACATGCGTCAATAAGACCTTTAGGTGCAGTTCAATATTGACAGCGAAAGTGTTAAAGTGTTAAAAACAAACGATCGCAAAAAGCATTTAAAACGAAATGGAAGTTTTTTTAGTGGTATGTTCAAAGTCACGAAGACATAAAAGTCAAGTTTAATTAATAAATGAAAATTTTTAGGTTTTAATCTTGACTTTAGCGGCGCAAAGTCATGCATATATTTATGATGAGCCACTGGCGGAGGTTCAGCAACAGCCGACGACTAGTGTTATAAAGGGCAATAATGGTAAGAATTTTGAGGTAACAGTGTCGGCTTCGAATAAAGTTTTTGAAACCCATTTGCCACCCAAAGTGTTTATAGTTCGACATCTGAACCAACCATCAACGTGGACTACTTTGTATCAAAAACAATCTCATTATGCCCATACACAGCCTGACGTAAGCTCTCAACAAAATCCGGGGCTTAATAGTAATTTCCAACAAGTTTACAATAGTCCCAAACAACATTCAAATGTAAATTTAAATCAATACAATAGTGCTGCTTTAGCCAAAAATACCCAACATAATTACGATCAATTTAAAACAAATTCGAACTATCAACACAATCAACAAGAGCAGCAGGTTTTGCAGCACCAACAACAAACATATTATCCACAACAACAGCAACGTTATTTACAACAACCACAACAAAACAATAATCAAAAATACGTTTCACAATCGGAAGCAGTACAATTGGATGTCTATCCGTTTAAGCAAATAAATGGTAATTCCCGCCCATTCACGCGCACCATTACCAAATGCGATGCCTCAGGTCATTGTCAAACACAAAATTCTGTCTACGGCAATGATTTAGAACATCAACAGGTTCTCAAACAATCGAAAGCACAAATTGAGTTCAACTCTAATAAAAGTCAAAATAAATTGAATAATCAGTACATAGGAAATGCGCTGACAAGTCATGCAGCAAAATACCATAGCTGCCCACCGGTTATCGGCTTAAAAGATCGTCGATTCTTTCCTTACAGTGAAGTTGTGATACCGCAATATCCCTATAATTAGAAAATTAAAATAAAAAATAAAAAAACTTTTAAAAGTTGTGTAACTTTAAACAAAAGTGGTCTTAACTTTTTATACTCAGTGTTTTAAGTTTATAATTAAATAATAATCCTAAAAATATGCTAAGAAAGTTCATCATTTTGATAATTTGAGTCACTCGATATTAATGTTACGGTTTAAGTTTCTATTTCATGTTTTCAAGTAAGATTTTATTGTTTTTTTGCTAATTTGCTTCATTTCACGTTTGTATGTAGATATGTGTGTATGTCATTAAATAGTGTGTTTTTTTTTTAATTCAAACCACCAGCTTTTGTGTTATATTATTGTTTTTTGTCTTTTTTTAATTAATTATTCTTGTAGGCAAAGTCTTGAAAAAAAAACAAAAAGATGTTCAAAATTTAAAAAAAAAGAAACAAACAAGTTTAAATAAAATCAACCAAATGAAAGAAAAGACACATGAAAATTCCTTGGGGCTAAACACAGTGGTGCAACTTTGATATGGTGTTTTTAAATATTGTTAAAAAATTTGATTGGGAAAAAGTGAAGTGAGTCAGTAAAGAAAGAAGCGAAGAGCGTTAAATTGAAATAAAACATTTTTTCTATGTTTTTAATATGCAAGAAATTTGCTTTATGCGACCGATAATTTTATGACATTAATTTTTGGTGAACAGTTAACTATGTAGTCTAAAAGTGTACTTTGAAAAAGTTTTAAGCCATTCTAACCCCAAAAATCAGCTGTCATAAATAACTGAGCTGCCAATTAAAAGTTTTCCAATTTAAAAAAAAAAAATATAGAGAGAATTTTGTTGTCGTGAATGATAAAAAAAATGTTGTGTAAATTTAGTTTAAAATTAAGTTTTTGATTTCAAAGATAAAATTTGAAAATCTTTTAAAACATTTTTAATATTTTTAAACTCTATCAGGCCACAGTGCCAACGCAAATTGATAAACCAAGTTTTATATTTAGTTTCTGTTTTAGTTTAAAAGAATTTATAATTCAAGTTTAAGTTCCGGCTTAAGTGAATTTTATATTAACAAAAGGTAAACAAACGCACATATTCGATTACCAATCTTAGTTAACGTTTAATATTCTAACGACAAATATATGTATATACAAACTGCAAAACAAAAACGATAACGTTTATTAAATACATTAAATTATTAAAAAAAAAAAAAAAAAAATTCTGCAAAAAACCCTGAAAAGTGTTTAATAAATTTAAAAAAAAAATCTTTTGGCATCATTTACAACTGCTGACCATGATATTTTCGCTGTTGTGTTTTACCAGCATGTGCTTTTTAGTCGCCAATGCTAATCCAACATTTGATGGTTATCGTTATGAAAAACCATCTATTGCATTTGAATATGCAGCTATAACAAAGAAGCTGCCAAATACGGCTGACATTAAGCCAGCAGCAACAATTAAAGGGGCAAATGAAAAAATTGCTACAAGCCTGAATAGTGTAACAGCAACAAAAGCATTATCCAAAACAAGAGTAACAATAGTTCAGCAACAGCACCATGAAAAATCACATAAAACAGAGAAATTTGAAAAATCCACAGTGATAAGCCCCACAGCAGTGGAGGAATTACATTTAAATATAATAAAATCAAATAAAAATCCAGCCACAGCTGTAAAGACGACACCAACACCAACATCAACAGAAACAAAAACAACCACAAATAGAGCTGAAACTGTGTTAAAAATAAAAACGGATAAATTTAATTCAAATCAATTACCAAACAACATCGGTGACACCACAGCTGACCACCAACCGGATAAACAAAAAACTAATCCGACAGTTGTAGTTTCACAAGAAGCCGCTTTAGAGAACTTGCTAAATGGTGATGAAGGTAATATTTATCGTGTCTCTACAAATGAAATACAACATCCTCGTTTAGGTGTCCAATATTTGCCTCCCATTAAATCTATCGATAAATTGTCGTTAAATCGACCATTTGAAAGACGTTTGTCCCCATATACGGAGACTTTGGCAGATGGAAAGTATTTTGAGTGAAAAACACATGTTTTTTCATAAAAAAAATTTTTTTATTTACTGTTAAAACATAAATAAAATCAAAAACAAACTTAGAAACTCAACTGGATGAAGCAAAGCAGTTTTTTTTTGTATGAGTAATTAAAAAAAGAACATTTTTTAAGTTTATTAATGGGAAGCATCTTTCCTAAGTTTACTATTTTTCAAGAAAATTAAAAAAACTATTTAAGTTTTTAAAAATTTTAAGGAAAATATTACTAACTTTGTAAGTTTTGATTTGTGTCAAACATAATATATTTTATACTTGCAAAATCGGTTAAAAAATAGAGGAGAAAAATGAACTGAATCGTTCAACTTGGCCTCTATTGGAGAATTTTAATCGAGTTCATGGCATTACGATTTTTACATACATACAAAAAATTTGTTAAATGAAAATATTGAAAATTTACTAACAATACTTCAATTTGACTTTATTTATTTAGTTGACCTTGAAATACGAATGACACATAAATCTTTAAAATGGCTTCACGCTGTTCAAAATAAAATGATTTTTGTTCTGATTGTCAAAAAAATCAGATAGAATTTTTTTTTTCATTACATTTTATGTCTACACTATACTACTTTAAATAAAATAAAAAGAAACACAACCCTGATATAATGGAAAATCATATGTGTTTAGAAAAATTTTTAAAAGTGACGACGTGAACTTTTATACGTATTTTTTGATATTTCATACATATTGTCTTCACACTTTCTCATTTTATTTTAGTTTTTGGCATGTCGTAATACTCAGTAAAATAGTGTGAAACTAGCTTTTAGCGAAAAGATTTTAGGCTTTTAACGTTATTAAGTTTCTCTACAGAATTTGGTGGACATTTTTTTATTTTTACCTAAAAAAATTAATTTTAATGAATCTCTTTTCGCTTTTAATATTTTACACGATTTTGTTAGCATGAAGGTGACCTTTAAGTGTGAACGGTGATGATCATCTTTCATTTGAAACTCCATTTAATTACAACATTATAAAATAAACTTAAATTTATTAAAAAAATTAATTTAAAAAAAAAACAATAAACAAAACATACATGAGAATGTGGTAAATTGTAGTAGAAAAACTTGTCCCGAATTCCTGGCTTAATCTTTATTTTGTTTCACATGATTTACAAACATCTCATAATCGAATTGATCCCAATCATTGACATTTGAACGTGGTCTAGTCGAACCTTTAGTCAGTGATCGTTGCATACGTTTTTCACGCTGTACATCCAGCACTTCAAGTTGTTTCCGTAACTGTTTCTCTTCGGCAGTAACAGGTTGAGGTTCACGAATCTTAACAAAGGAGCGACTTTCTTCCATTTGCATTTCAGACATGGCACCGTCAGCCGTTACTTCGGTATTAAAAAACTTATCAAAGTTTTGAAAATGCATAGATCCGGCAGGCTCGTGATCATTGGGCATAATCATATCGTAGTTATTATTATGGACCATATTGTCATCGGACGGTGAAGGGGCTGTGATCATAGCGTTGGTTAAAGAAATCCAAATGAGAAATAACATAATGAATACAAATACAAAAGACTGAAAACAAACAAAATTTGATGATTTTTTTTAATTAGAATAAAATATTTTTATGTAATCTGTAATTCAAAAATATTGAAATTTTCTTACTCACATACTGAATGAAGTTTTCTGCCATTTTTAATATCCGTTTCCTTTTATTTCGCTCTGCTTACATTAATTCTTTGTGTTTTGTTTTACAAATAATTTAATTGACTAAATGATTTGCATTTTATATAAATTTTACCCACTTTTTTTGGAAAAGTTCTTAATAATTAAAATTTTTAAAAATTAACTCACTTTTGTTCTTAATAAAGAATATGTGTTAAAACAAAACAAATGAAAACTTTTACAGCAAATAACAAATTACGCAAAATAATAGCGATTTGAAAATGATTAATGCAATTTTAAAACGCCGTTTAGATTTTTTTGCTTGTTATCTTGAGCAGCGTCCAAAAAAGTCTGAAATGCAAATTCAATAATTAATTTCCTTTCATTAACATTGTTAAAATAACGTTCACTGAACCCTTTGCTTTAACCCAAAGAAACAAAACAAAATTAAATAAAACAAGAAAAAATTAAATAAAAACTCGAAACTGTATGCATAATCAGATTGATAAGTTAGTAACAGTGGGCAACAGAAAAGAGAAGATGTTTTATATGTTCAAAATTTATTACTTAATGTTGTTCATCGAATACAGAATTTATTAAACAAATGCCGAAATGGCAACAGACTTTTTATACTTTAAAAACGTAACGGATAATCTAAAGATACTTTAATTTTCTATTAAGAGAAAATGCATGAAAATTAAATAGCAAATATATTATCAATTTTTCTTTAGTAACAAAATTATTTCAATGTGTTTAAAAACTGTTTTTAGATGAAAATGATATCGCAATTTTACCGAAAATTTCTTTGCTATATTTTCAAAAAGTTCAAAAAAATTCCAAGTTTTAAAAAATTTTTGAAAACTTTTAATTGTTTATTTTGAATTATTGCCGTTAACCTGTTTTAAAATCATTATTCATAATAAATAAATTCGTCTTAAATAAATAAATAATGACAATAAAAAATCTAATAAAACCAAACTGATAATTTAAGCAAAATAAGAAAAATAAACAATTTATGATAATTAAAATAAACACCATTATTTAATCATTTGACTTTCATTATTTATTTTTTACAATTAAAATCAACCGGAGTTTTAGTTCACTTTCGCTACATATTTTTAATTTATACAAGGCAATGGCCGAAGATTGCACACTTTTTTTTAATTTTGTTTTTCGCTTATATCTTCTTATTGCTTCCTAGCAATCTATTTAATCCAAAGAGATATACAACAAATGCGTTTAATATAAATTGAATGCCACAATAATCAACGTTCAACAGAAAAATTATTAATGAGTTTGTTGTTGATCTATTTTAAATAAAATTACAATGTAAAGGAAAACAAATTATTATAAAAAAACTAAGTTTTTTCTTATAGTTAGCAAATAACCAACTTACGTAACTCTTCCCCTTATTTGTTATGGTTTTGTTGTAGTTGACAATTTGTGTGTGTGTCTGTGTTCTGGTGTATTTTGAATCCTCAATAGTTTTATTATGTCAATAAAAATATTTCTCTCTCTTAACAAAGTGGTTTTGCTTTTGTTTTCGTCTTTTTGCTTAATTTGCAAAAAAGACAAAAGCACTTTTGGTAAAAAAAAATAATTTAATGGTAAATCCCTGGTTTAATTTGTTATGACATTAATAATGAAAACACATATTTAACATTTAATAGGGGATTAAGGTAGTGACTTCTTTTAAATAATTCATTAAAAAGTTTGTTTTAAGGGTAAGTTTGATGTCTACTTATGCGTTAATGTATTTCTAACAACCAAGCCAACAAAAAACAAGTAGAAGTTCTAAGTTCGGCTGTATTGAATGTGATTTAAAAATTGGATTCACATAATAAAGTTATATGTTACGGATAGACGTTTGACTACATCTTAGACCCTTAAAGAACTATTTAAATAATCTTTTTCAGATTTTACCTCTAGCTTACTATAAACACTCCTTTAACTTTGCTTATAATGAACATTTGAAACTGACTATTTTCAGATTTTTGTATTAATATTTTAATAAAAAAAAACAAAATAAGTTGTATTTTATCATGGCCGTTCATGAATCGACTCTGCTGGTGAAAGACAAGATAATTCAAAATCCGGGCAGTCAAAAGCCTTTTAAGTGATTTTTCCATTCAGAAAATTTTAGAAACTTAACCGTTAGGTAGATGCAAACGAATATTTTATAAATTAAAAATACTATGAATAAATTAAATACAAATTTTGCCGTCAATAAATTTACTCTTATAACTTATATGTGACAAATCGATAAATTCATTTAAAATTGTTCCAAAATAAAAATCTTTTATTTGTCACAATAATGATAAATTAACCAAAATTTTATTATGTATTTTTGTTTAACCAACACCAAACTTATTTAAGAGAACTCCGACATGAGTGTATAAGTCTCTGCTTTTATTTTATGCCACAAAAGAGAATAATTATTTATCATAGTTTTTATGTTCTTCTTTTTTTTGCAATTTATTGAATTTATAATAATTGTCAGTTATCTACGACCAATTAAGAATCATAAATTGACAATATTAACAGATTATCGGGTTTTTACAACGTGTTAAATTTAATAATTAATGCTCATTCAGGCGTATTTTATGTTAAATTTATTGCATTATAAAAAACCAATTGATTTTATTAATCTTCTCAATATACACATTCACAAAGAAACTTATTTATACACATTTGTATACTTTAATGTTTATTCATCTACATATACATACATATGTATGTACATTTTTACATAAAAACATAATTAATAATTAACTTCATAAAAAAAATTTACAAAACATAATAAATTTAATTTAAAAAAAAAAATATGCTAAACGTATTCTTGTTTCTACTACATTAATTTTAGACAAATGGAATACAAAAAAATATAAAATTTACAAAAATATGGATTCGCAAATAAAAAAATGTAGGACTATTTAATTTCGCCATTTGACAATGCGTCATATCTGACAACATAATAAAAAGTAAGGTGACTGACTGATTGATAGATTCATCATTGCTCAGCCCAAACGGATAGAGCTAGAGATTTGAAATTTATACAGTGGGTTACTCTCACATTGTATAGATCCACTAAGAAGTGATTTTTGGAAATTCAAATATTTAGGGGGTAAAAATGGGAAAAATCGATAACCTTATATCTATTTGTCTAGACAAGATACAAACAAAATTTAAAAAACATTGTATTCTACCTTAAAAATAAGCGGACAGGTGTTTGGTACTTTTTTCAAATTCGAGGGCCTAGAGGGTAAAAACGGTTAAAAATTATATATTGGTACTTTTTTGGGGCACTTATAATTCCTAAACCAATACACATACAGACATAATTTAAACTACGTTTGTTACTTCTCTAACAATAAAGAATACGTTTTCCAGTCCTTTTTTGAAATTTAAACGTATAAGGATAAAAACGGGGAAAAACGGGAAGTAAAAAACTGATCCGATTTAAATAAAATTTACGTGATAGAAAAAGGGGAAACTTTGAGTAAGCAATTTGGGGTAGCGAAGCAGACCGGGTCTATCTAGTATTAAATAAATTTCAAATTATTTAATAATATAATAAACAATTTTTTAATCATTAATTAAAATCAGATACAGTCCTCGCCCAGCATAATAAGCACTGACCGATGCAACTTTGTGTCAAAAAAAATCCAAACCGTTGTAGTAAAACCACATATATGTACAAAAATTTTAGTTAACCATTTAATAATTTTACCAAATCTATCTTTACAGAAAACAGCAATCCTTTAACATTCCAAGGGGCGCAGTCAGACTCGTTGAATTTGAGTTTTAGAGGAAGAAAGCTTTAACTTAGATATGACTACAGTGGACTGCAGTTAACTTCCTCTCCTGTTAATTATTTTTTATTTAAAAGGGATTCCTTACAAATATGTCTTTTGTTTACAATTTTTTCTTAATTTATTATGAGTTTATACGACCAATTTAATAAAGGTCAAACATATATAAAGGTCACGAAAGCACCTTAAATTCAGACAAAAATTAATATTATTTAATTTCTCCACATGTGTAAAATACTTTTAATTTTCTTTCAATTTTTTATAGATAAAATTCTTAGCATTTCAATTTATCTGTAGAATATCTTTGTTTGATAAAAATTGGTTTCGTTTTTCTAAAGGGAATATTATATGTTAAAATTCTTGGCGATATTTGCTTTCAAAAATATTCTCCTATTTTTTTGGTTAAAGATCTGCTATTAAAATAAAATTTATTAGCAAAAATATTCAATATATTTTTTTATTTCAAAAATATAAATACATTTGTATATATTTATATACATTATACAATATATAAATGTAAAACATACAAATTTTTGGAAACATCTAGCACATTGGCATTAATTAGGTTTCTGTTGCAGCCTTCTTTTATGTTGTAAGCTTTCATTATTAATTTAAAATGTTTGTTTAATGTTATTTTTAATTTTAAAATCTCTGTTTAAAAATAACCACATCCTTTTTTTAAAAAAAGAACAAACTGGGCCTTAGAAAATTGTAAATTTAATTAAAAATTAAAAAACAAATAAACTCAGAGAAAAACAACTGCAGAATATGTTATGAAACCAAGCAAAAAACAAAACAAAAATTATTTAACAAATTGTTTTAGCTTTTTAGGAACACAAAAGAGGATTAAAATTAAAATTTTTACAGAAAAAAACAAACAAAAAAAATAACGAAAATATTTTAATCGCGTTCTTATTTACAGCAATAAAAACGTCATTTACAACATCAACTGTGATATTAAAAAAACCAAAAGCAACAACAAATATTTAACATACCAAAAATATTTACAAACAATTTAAAACAATAGAAAAATAAACGCTCCCTTATGAAAGCGAAACATTTTTATGTTTTTTTAAAAAGTTTATGAAAATATGTCTTTGATCCAGCAGCACACGTGCAACACGGTAAGGTTTATGCATGAATACTACAAAAAAAAAACACACAGAATAAGAAAAATATTATTCTGAACAAATATTTGAAAACAAAAAAAAAATTAAATTAAATGTATTGAAATGTGAAAACAACCTTTAGAAAAAAATTTGGTTTGACAAAGGTTGCATTTTGGAGACATAAAAACATTTTTAAAAATTAAAAATAACGGAATATTTCTTAATTTTTATACCCTTTGAATTTGAATTAAAATTTTCAATTGGGTCAGCGCTCAGTCTTTTTTGTGATACCCTGCCTGCATATTTATTCAAAAGCTGTGTTTTTGGATATTAGTATTTTTAATTTAAAAACACAATCAGAAAAAATATTCCTAAATTGTAATCATAACTTGTTTCAGTAAAAATCAACATGTTTTTTTAATACTTTTTTTAGTAAATATCTTTTTTCCACTACGAATCTACTAATTGTGGCATATAATTCCCCCCCATAACACGATGAAGTCGACCATCGTGATAATGATAATTCCTGCCCCACTGTAGAGTACTTTTAAAAACAGCATTATTTTAGAGCACATAACACCTCAATACAGTTGTAGTCTTTGACGAGTAACAAAATACACAGCCACATACGCTTTGTATGCATATATTTTTTTGTGTATTTGTCCGTAAATTGTTGATAAATAATAAATCCAACTTTTTTTAAAACAAACATTTACAATTATTTAGGAATTTCACATTCTCATCAAAGTTTTTTTTTATATTTTACCAAAACAAAGATTGAAAACAGTTTACATGTACCCAAAACAAAATTTTTTTAAATGACTATAAAATACTTGTAACTAAAAACTAAACAAAAAAGCTATTCAAATATAAAAATATTTGTAAATGTCAGGATATTTTTAAATTATTAATTCATTATTTAAATTTAAACCAGTTAAATCACACTTTGAACATATTAATCGCAATCTTAAAAATTGTTCCGGTAGAATAAAACAAATTAAATGTGAATTTCCAACCGTTTCACAATCATTCGACAATTAATTACATGTTTTCGTTTGTCCGTTTGAATGTTGTACTTTAAACACAGAATAGTTGCAGGTATAATTTGTAACGTTAAAAAAGAATAAATCTCCATATATGAAGCTGGAAAAAACAAATTAATTAATAATTTTTATTTTTTAATTATACACACATACATACAAACACTCGCTCCTTTACTACTAGACAAACATATTAAAATGATGTTTATATTGACTTTGGTTGCGGTTGTCTTGCTTAATCAGGACATCAATCATTAATTATTGGTCTTTGGCTTGTCAGAAAATGTGTCGCTGTATTGTGGTGGCTGAGTGTGCGTGCGCGGCAATTTTATCTGCATTTATTTTAAAACTTTTAATAATTCTTTTTTTTATTATTTTTATTTACAAATTACATGCTGGCAATGACGATATTGACAATAATGATGATGATAATTATAATAACAATAACGACTGTGATCTTATTCAAGGTCATTTTGTTGCTTGTTGCCAATAATTTGCTATTGTTTTTTACTCATATTTGCAATTAAATATTACTGTTGTTGCCAAAATGTATGCGATTATATGAATCAGGGCTTATGTATAAAAAATCGCGAATTCAATACGCAAACAAATAAATGCAATCAAATGTGAGATTTAAGGAATTTATTATAAAAAAAATGTATACATTAATTCTCTGCATACAGTGAAGGATAATAATATGTAATACACAAAGGAATTAAAAATACTTATCTTGAAAAGTTTTTTAAAGTTATATGTAACACAAACGATTAAGGAGCGATTAATTTAAATTTTTTTTACTTGCCATCAAATGCTTATATTTCAAACTAAATATCAACTTTTAGATATTAAAATTTTGTTATTGACTGTACACATAAATAAAGTATTTAAACTTTGTATGAAAATGTCAATAATTATATTAAAATACTTTAATTCGAATGAGTGCAATTTGTTCACTCAAGCATTCAAGCAAAATATATCACAATTATACAGTTGTTGTTGCTGAATTACTATAATTATGTGCCACAAATAAAAAATATATTTTTTTTAAATATAAAATATTAACTCTTTATGAACTACAAATAAGGAAAAAAATTATGAATACATTGGGTTTAATATTGGTATCTTATATAAACTCATTATTTAAAATACATAAATATAGATTTAATATAATAAAAACACAAATGATCATTAATCGTATGTATTGATGAGAATCAAAAGACAATCTTGTCAATAATTAGAAATCAAAAAATACGCGTAATACGTGGTTTAAGAATTTTTTTTTAATTACGGAATTTCCAACAAACAAAATTTAAAGTGTTTTTCTTTTTTTGCTAGATTTAATCAAATAATTTCAAACTATAAATTCACCAAAAGTGGAACTAAATAAGACTTTCAGCATAAACTAAAAATAAAATGGTTTTTATCATTTACATTCATTGTTTTAAATAAACATTATGTCGTTTAAGTCCCATTGTACTTTTTCGCATAAAAAATTTATTTGTTTATTGTTTAAATTATTATTTTTTATTCATACGAATATCACACTTTCCTTGCCACGCAATACAAAGAATTTATGTTTTGCATGGCAAAATAAAAAACTAAATAAAATATAATTAACATTTTCAAAGGCATCATAAATCATTGAATTTTTCTAATAATCAACAAAACTATATATATATATGAGACAAAATACTAAACAATTTATAAACCAACAGCAACAATAATTTAAGGGAGTTGCATTTAATAATAAATTATTTAAAAATTAATTTCCATATAAACAACATAAATCGTTCGATGTGCTGGAGGCACCCGTTTGCAAACATGTGTATTAACAATTCACAAACAATTATATTGTTTTTAGTTCTGGTGTAAAAAAGGCCACACAAATAAATATGTTTTGAAATAAGTATTAAACGTGTTGATACAAATGGATTTACAAAATTTAAAAAAAAAAACAACAATTTTATTTACAAAAATATTTATAAGCTGACGTTTGTAAGTTTAAAATCTGCAAATATTTAAAAAAAGTGGAACCTCAAAACTGAGCAGCCAATTACATATTTATGGTAGCAAAAGGTCAGTTCCTATAACGAAATTTTCAACAAAACTTTTAATAATGTCATGGTATTTTTAGTTTTTGTAGCTGAAATTATAGAAAACTCTTAATTCGTTTCATTTTACCAAAAATGTAATATTGGTGGTCGAATAAATTTATTTTATTGGCGAAAAAAAATGTTATCGAACATATGCACTTAGTTGCATATTTATGTTTATGGATAAATAGTTGTTGTTGTCATGTGGCACTTTTTATAAACATACATTTTAAATACAGTTAAACATTATTGGTGATCCAATTATGCAACAATTTATTTAACAACTGCAATAAAATAACCAACAAAAATCAGCAACAATAAAAATCGAAAATACTACACATACAAGTATTTAAAATTTACACCCACAAATATAGACTTAAATACATCCATATGTATGCATAAGTAAATATGCATAAAACCACTCGCAATGAAACAACAACAATAAAGGTTTTATAATTTTGAACAAAATGACCAATGAATTTTCATGGAACGAAAAAGGAAACTGATATCAAAACATATGTTTATTTGTTTAATGGTATGAGTATTAAATTTTAAATATACTAACACATTTGCATTCACAAGGAATTTTATTAGTTGTATCCCTTCAAACAATTTATATTCCAAAAAAAACCAATAGAAATCCTTTGATATATAATATTATTTTCTTTTTGATAAAAACCGATTCACCTCTTTATAAAATTTAGTCATTATGCTTCTCCCGTAATAAACAATCATTTAACTTTTGAACTGTAAAAATTTTTATAATTTTAAAATTAAAATTTATTCATTTTTCATATCTTTACTAGCTTTTTAATATTATTTTTTTTTTCTTTTGCTCAAATTAGGTTAGTTTTTATGTTTTTTATCATAAAATTTATAAAACAATTTTTTAAATAAATTTCATAATTTTTTAAAAGAAATATGCTGCCAACCGAAATTTACTGATATTTATTTTCATTTTCTTTTTACAATAATTTCAATACTTTTTGGATCTAAATTCGATAATAACTTGCACATATCATATAGTGGATAGTAAATAGTGCCTTTGTAGTCACTAATATTATAAAACAAACTTCCCTTTACTACCTGGGTACTTAAATGTAACTGCTTTTGTGTGGATATTTTTTGTGGGTATTTATGTATTGTTGTTGTCATTACTATTGGAGTTCCATATGTATATGTGTGTCTATCGGTCCGTCTCTGCAGCAAAAGTTTTGTACTTTCTCTTAATGAAATCATAAAAAAGAGAAAGAGAAAATTCAATTGTTATTTTAAATTGATTACTGTTTGACCACAAAGTTGACATTGTTGCCACAAGTGGGCACACGTGCGTGTACATGCATGATTTTACTAGACTGCATTGTGTTTATTTGTTACCATCTTTTTATCTCTTCATACGTACAAACGTATGTACATACTAATGTGCTAAGTAAAAATGTAGCACAAATGTTTTAAGTTTATATGAGTTTAAATATAGAAATAAAAAGGAACTTTTTAACTAAACGCAAATTTTATTTGCTGCATATTAAATTTTTGTTTTACACTTATGATTAAACTAGGGAGTAATAAGGTTACCAAAGTAAAAATACCGCGAATATGCTAAGAAGGCTGTGGGTGAATTTATAATTCTATTAACTTAAGTTCAACTGGATAAATGCTTAAAAGGTTTCTCCACCCTAATGACACGAACATTGTTAATTCTTGTTGTGGTGTGTTCAAGTTGCTTTTATCATTGGATCTTGCCAGTTTTAACCTACGATAAGTATTAGCATAGCGCTCTCTTCTCTGAAACTAATTTCGGCAAATTCATTGTCGAGTTCTTTCAGTGTTTTCTGTATTTATAAGCTTATTAATTATTATCTTAGCTCAAAAGTAAGCATAAAACTTTATATTTTCTTGTGCCCATAATAGCTGCATCCATGATAAGTAGTTTTTTCTCACACCGATACTGATGCCGAACTCTCGCATTGGATAACGATTGATATTAAAAAAAATCTAAGTGCTTACACACCTAAAAATCTAGAATTTCTACACCTAAGGCAAAGAAAACACGCAGGTTCGAGCAAAATTTCTATTATTATCAAATGCAAGAATTTGGCCCCTAGAAAACCTCAGACCTTTCGTATCACGAAGATGAGTTGGGTATAGACACCTTGACTGGGAAACTCAGCATATTGCTTACAAAGTGAAATGAACATCAACATCCGTGGCCTCTCGATTTTCTAAACTCTTCGTATACAAGAGTAAATTGTCGGTAAATTGTTTCTAAGTAATTCGTCTAGTAACCCAAAAACATGCTGCTGTTTTTTAAGGGAAGCTTATACTGATTATAAGACATTTGCAAGATTCGCATATAACATATAATTAATAATTTAACAAACATTTGGCATCACTAAAGACAAACCAAGCCCAGTGGACTAATGCAAGAAGAAGTTATCTTTGTATATCTATGTACTATGTATCTATGTATATCGGTACGTATGTACATATGTGGTTAATACAGCAAATTTCGTTATAATATAAATTTGCATGCAACACATAGCAGAAGCATCACCGTCACCAACACTGTTACAAATACTAACAGCAGAAGCAACATTAATGCATATCATGGTAACAGTAATTGGTGCAATATTATTAGGAATCTCATACGGGAAATTATATTCAATATATGGTCGTTATCGCACGTACTATCAAAGAAACTTCTTAAGTCTACTCTCAAATGTTATCGTGATTGTAAGAACATCATATCGAATATTTGAGGTTGTTTCAACATCAACTCATTTTCAAACTAAACATACCAACACAGGCACAAGGTTATTCAATCGTAAGTATGACATATTTACTTATGTAGATGTATTAAGGCAGAAAAGAAATAACCTAAATGCTTTTAACTTCTTTCTTTCTATATTTTCTTCTGCTAAAAGGTGTGAGTTTAAATAGGAGCCTTAAAACATATATGAAATGCATAAAGATTTTAGTTATCTAGAAATTTTACATCTCTACCTCATTCTCTTCCTTTATTTTTTGGTTAGAGATAAAGTTTCGTGCATCTTTTTTTCCACTTGCTATTGGTGTGCAAAATTTTGCGGTTCAACAGAAGCACGTCGCATGCATCCGATGAATTATAATCAGATTATTTTTATCTATACCGTAAAGTAGTAGAAGTACTGCTTACCGTAAAACTAACATGGGGTAGAGTAGGGCGACAATACAACGATTACCTCAACGGCAATGGTGGCGGTAGCAAACCAACCTTAGCTGATGTTGATAAAGTTGTCATCTTTGCATTTGGCTTTTACTTTTTTCCCCTTGAAAATAATTGCAATAAGAAGTGAAAATATTTTTGTTTTAATTTGAAAACACAGATCTAACAAATCGTTGTGGCAGATTAATATGCAATTTGATGTTTTATTACTTTTCTATTCTCGATTAAGTTGATTCATGGCATCATTTAAGTTGTTAAAGGTGTGTATGTATGTTTCAATCTGAACGTGTGTTTAAGTGTGATAAGTTATATAAAACAAAGTGATATTATTTTAAATCTTAAGCATAAATTCTAATTACCTAAAGATATTTTGTCAATTAGTTAACCCTAAAAATACCTCGGATGAAATTACTTCACTTGAATCCGACCGAAATTTGTATGAAATTTAGATGGAAATTTTGATCATCAACGAATTTCTTGATTTGGCCCATGTTATTAAGGTAATTGAAATAAAACAAAGCAAAGTTGAAATAAATATGGCACGACTAAGTATCACAGACCATTGCGTGGTAAGAATTAAATCAGTTACAAATCATCCAACGCATTTGCTTAAACATTTTTTTTAATTTTTCTATAAAGTTCAAATTGTTTTTACTTATGTAGTTTTTATATTGATTTGAGGAACTTTTTTAAACTTTTCGTTTGTAATTTCTACAATATTTATTTTCGACCCCATAAAGCTTAAACATTCTGGGTTCTTATAGATAGGGAAGACGATTTAGCCATGTCCGTCTGTCCGTCTATTGAAATCAATTTTTCTCAGCCCCCAGATGTCGTACGAACCCGCGACTGGTATCAAACAATCAGAAATTTCCCCGAAATTTCTGGGAAATTTCTGATTTTTTGATACCAGTTTAAAACCATTAAAATCGCTTTATAACTGACCGACAAGTGAGCCAAAAAAGACGACCCCCAATATTTTTTCTTTTTTTTATATTTTTGTGTAAGACAGTCTTTTTGGCGATTTTGAAAAAAATTTACTACTTGGGCCAGATTCAGCAAGGATATGGGCGAAAAACCCTAGACTAAAATCAATATCATGAAAAATCAGCTTTTCTAATAATTCTATGTATATACACACATAATAAATACACGTAGTGAAGGGTATATAAGATAAGGCACAGCCGAATATAGAATATAGCATGCTTCATTTAGAACTTTATTTAAAAAAAAGAGATTAATCCCCAATTTGTTTATCATGATACTCCTTAAAAATAATTATCTCCCAACAAATGGCTTTTTTACATAATCATTATTAATTTAAAAGGGGTAATTTTACACTTTAAATTTTATATCTACTGTCTTTCCATCTTGAATTAATACTCTTGAAAGCAAACGTTTTTGTGACAAATATATGCACATAATTTTCCCCTTTGGTGGACATCATTTCTAAGGTAACGAGCGCAGAGGATGGCATCAGTGAAAGCGGCAAAACTCATATGAACACACTCTTCTCACAAGTCAAATAGCATAAAATCATTTCGTATGCAAGAAAACATAAGTCTATATGTGTGTATGTGACTTATCTATTAGGGATATGGATGGCATGGATTTTTGGTTCCTCATCTTCTGTGTACTGCTGCTGACTGACTTCTTATATACATACATATGTACATATGTATCTATGTCATATTGCTTTTAATTTTTTGAAACCGCGTTAACAAAAAAAATGTATTTTTTTAAAGACCCGTCACATCATATGCAGATTCTAGATTTGTGTAAGTGTATTGTCTTTATTTGGTCACACCAAAATACTGTATGTATTTTTTTGCAATAAATATAATGTAATAATAATTTACATCCAACAATACTTTAACTACACACATAAGTATGTACATACATACATTTAACATTTTTATGTCATCCACTCTTATCCATATGCTGATTGGGCATTGGAATGTTTGCAAGTATGTTGTAGTGGTAGTGATGGTGTTTAGTGTTTAGTATTAAAATAAATAAAATTAAACAACAAGGAACATATTTAACATTAAACAAACTTGCAACAAAAAGGATTCGTTTTTTTCGTTTTTTTATTTTTTTTTCTATACTTTACTTTCTGTATGAAGTCTTACACTCTCAATACAAATGACAAAAATTAAAATAAAAATAAGTTTTAAAGTGGATTTTTTGAGTCATAATACCCTACATGTATGTATTACGAGTATTATGTATGTGTGAAAAATACTTTCTTCTTCTTGTTAATGCACCGCTATGTTCCTTTTATCCAATCTTTTTTTTCTTTTTTTTTTTGATGATGAATAAAACAACCTAAACTTATGAATAAATTGTGTGAATTTGCTTATTCTTTAATTTTCTTTTTATAAAAAAAGTCGTTTGTTTTATTTTGAATATTGTCTTGATAATGAGGACTAACGCTAAAAGAAAAGTGAACTGTGTGTGTGCGTCTGTGAATTCTAGAACAAATACAATGAAAGGTAGGCAGCCAGTCATTCTTAAAATAAATTTATTCTAACAAAAATATATATTATAAGTCATATGTATGAGCATTATTTACAGGGAAGTTTGTTACTTCTTCTTGTATTTACGTATATAAGTATATGTGTTGTAAACAACCTTATTGTTGCTTCAAACGTGGGACACTACAAAAAAACTTGGAAAATATGCATATGCATATGTATATCTTGGATATCCATGGTAAAACAACGTTTTGATATGTTAATGCGAAGGTGAAATTGCTGGCTCATATTTCCTCAAAACAACATCGAAAATGTAAGTTCTAAAAGAGCAACTATTTGTTCCAACTGGAAAAAGCAATTATAAAACCAGATTAAGGTGAATTGAAAAGATGCGCGCAATTGAGCACGAACACAATACGTTTAAGCCAAATCAAAATGTTCTGATGAAATCATATAAAAATCTCTCCCTCTATGGAATTATGTAATTGAGTGAAAAAAAAATTAAAGCGAAATTCATTGCATTAAGGTTTTTTTAATAAATTGACGTCTTTTGTTATATTTTAATACAAACGTTAAATGTTAAGATATTTTGTAGATTTTTTTTAATATTTTAAACATAATTATCTAGTAATTTTTAAGATTAATTTTTAATTTACCCTCGCAGAAGGGAAAAAAAAGAAATAAACTATCTGCAATTTCTCAATTAAAACCCAAAAAAAGGGTTTCTATAAAATGAAAAATACATATATGTTTGTATATGTATGTAAGTACATATATGTATATGCATATGTGTATATAAATATATACATATCCTTTTTAAATTATATCTCTCTCTCATCTTTCAACAAGTATGTGTAGGTCCTTAAATATTTTCTTTTGTATATCTTTTCTTCTTGCAAACCAAAATAAAAGAAATCAAGTCGCTGGTGTTCTTTACTGCAAGCAAAAAGCTTCTTTTATCTTTTTAACACATTATTCTTTTTTTATCACTTCTCTTTTAAACGCTACGAAAAAAAAACTGAAAGAAAATGTTTTACAAAAGAGATTGTGTTGCTGAACGAACATTTTTGTTATTGTTCGTCCTTTTAATTTTAACACACTTTAAAAGTATATATGTATATACACGGTTGATTTGTTTACCATACCACACGAAGCCCCGAAGAGTCGACGAAGAATATTTTTTATTTTTATGCCTTTCAATGCACATACTTATATGTGCGTTGGTTGGTAGGTAATGATTGTATTTTGTATAGACTCCTCCACTTTAAAGTGAATGCCCTTATCCTTATGATAGACGAGAGTAGCGTTTAAATACATTTTGACATACACGTACAAAAACACAAAAATGTTACCCTGTATACTGACTTAATTCAATTTCAATTCTGATGAAAATTGAAAGCAACCCAGCAACCTAATTAAATTCACAAAACAATCAAGCACTTTTACACAAATAAACACAGACACACATAAATACACATTTATCAAAAAAAGAAGTTAAAAATTCTACAGTGAATAGTGCGTTAAATTCTTTTTACATAAAGAATGTTTTGAAACAAAATTGTATTTAATCTGCAGGCACTATGCAAAACTGTTTTTTTGTTTTAATAATTCAACTGCGGCAAGCACTGTGCAGTTAGCTTAGATTTTTTTAAGACCAGAATAGGCCCTTTTTTCTGTTAAGCACAACAAAAACTTTATGGTTTTTTTAGCCTCTGATTAACAGAATTGTTTAACGTGATCGTTAGTTGTACAATAATTTTACCTTTATAAAAAGAAATTAAAATAATCATGCTAGTCAAATGTAAAACAAACGATATAAAATAATTATTATGTAAATTTCTTATTTTCTTTCTAAAATAATCGTTAACCCGACTTTATCAGCCGTTCGACGTAACGGCTGAGGGGCACAACCACAACAAAAAAAAGATAGTACAGGTTTTTACTTTAAGACATTCATTGTCTTGAAAACAAAAGCAATATTTTTAACACTTAAATTTTTTTTAAATATAATGACATTATAATAAGCCTCGTGAATGCACCCATTATAAACTTACAAAAAAATCTCTGCATCAATAAATTTATCCTTTAAATATTAAAGGGCAATATTACGAAGTAAGTGATGATTTGAATCATATGGGTTAAAAACAATGCACTTAAAATGAAAACCAGGCAACAATTTGCACAAAAAAAAATCAGTTTTAATACAAGAAATGTTGTAAAGAAATTAAAATTTTCTTTACAAGCCCACTGTAACTAAACGTCTACTTACAGACTAACAAAGGCATTTTAAGTCTATAGCGAAAAATATATAAACTCCATTTTTCCCTTATATGTACATACGTACGTATAAACTATGTAGATGTACAACAAAAATTTCCCACAAAATAGCAACAAATTTAATAGCAAAGAACACACACATGCACAAGCAAACGCAATAAATTTTAAAGCCATCAAAAGTCTCCACTGACTGCCAGGCGTTTGAATATTTAAACTTTAATTTAGTCATTCAGTCTTTCGCCTACTCATTAGGTTAGTGATGAGACGTTTGTTCATTCGCCTACTCATTGCCCACGTTGCTTCTTTTACTTTTTGTCACTCATACGTTAAGGTGGCACATTTTACTTTCAAAAAGCCAGTGCGTGTATTTAAAGCGCTACAATTCCCGATTTTTTCTGCCAAGTGAGCAAGCCTACAAGTGTATGCGAGTTGAAATGAGTGCGTGTTGATGTGTAAATGTGTCTGTGTAATAAAAACTTCATCAAAACTAGAGCAGCAAAGTAAGCATATCGTACTACTTTCACACTAGACACATTTATTTTAATTTTTGTGTTTGTTTTTTTGATGCTATTTTTAAACATTTCTTTAAATTAACTGCTTCGTTACACAACTTTACAAAATACACATGTAGCTGCTAAGGAAAAATATTTTAAGTTTTAGAAATTTCAGGCCTTTTAAGAGGCGATATATATTTTTTTGAAAAAAAAAAATTAAAAATTTAGAAAAACTTTACCTTTTAAGGACACTCTTACTTACTAACCGTTTCTTGTAAAGCCTTTATAAAGTCTTCTGCAAGGCTTTAAAAACTCCCTTGAAACAGGTAAGAAGGAGTTGTGTTATGTGATATAACTTGAATAAGATAAACGTAAATAGAAGTCGCCTTGTCTTTATATAAGGCCTTCCATAAGAAAGCCTGCAAGGCCTTTTAAACATCGAAGAGTATGTAGTAGTTGTTCATACCGTGTTTGAATAAAATTTAGGGATTTCTATGGCAAAAGCGATGACAACGACTTGATTGATGTTTGTTTGTAGTCAGTTGTAGATATAGTTATTTTTGTTGTTCTTCTTATTTTTGTTGCAACCACTTGGGTTGGTTTTTAATTTGTGAGAATGTATGCGTTATTTAGTAGAGGAATGATTGTGTGTACGTTTGTATGTTAAACGATTTGTTAGACGTATTTGAAAGTTAACAAAACCCAGTCGTGCATCCATTGGTTACTTTTCTAATTCCATTATTTACTATTTTTGTTGTTGTTGTGTTACTTTGTTTGCTTGTGCTGTCTCCGTACTGTATTTTTTTTTTATAAAAAGCAGTGACACACTAAAACAATGAAACATCCTTAACGCTCACACACATATACATACATATGTATGTACATGCCAAAAATAATAGTAAATACATACAAACATATGTATGTATGTATATACAATTATTTGTGCCGAAATTTTATTACAATTCCAACATAAGACATAAGTTACTAAAAGTTTTAATATGAATTCAACAGTTTAATGGGTTTATTTATTGTTTTTCGGTCTTATATTTATAAGAGTCAGAGATAATTATGGACTTATCATAAAAAATTTTGGTTTATAAACTTTTGTTGATATAAAATTTGTAGTAAGTTCAAACTCTATTTTATTTCTTTTAATAGTTTTTTTCCTGACAAAAATCATAACTTAAAATTGGTGTAAAACTAATCGTTTAAGCCGCTACAAAATTAGCCTTTACTTGGAATATTAGAACAAACGCATATTTATTTTAAAAATTCTTTTACTCAATATTTTGTTAAATTTACCACAAAATTTAATTTAACGAAAACGTATCGTAAGCTGTCTATCAGATAAAAAATTATAGCTATTTTTTTATAAATTAAAATTTTTAGAAATCGCAGAACTTTTTTGAAATCAAAATTTTACAAATTTTCCAAATCAGAAATTTATTGCTTATTCTTGCTAAAATAAAATGTTATGGAAAGCTTTAGGATACTTCTTCATCTCATTTAGTCACAAAGACACGTACGCACACACAAACACGCCTTTTGTAATACATTCTCTTCTATAAACCACTTTCAGATTGTATCCGTTTACACATTGTATGAATTTATTTCTTCTTTTTCTTTTTTTTTTAAATAGTATTGTTCGTGTTGTAAGTGCTTATTTGAAGTTGTTATTATTGCTGTTTTTGTTTATTTTTGGTCCAAACTTTTTTTTTAAAGTTTGTCGTCAATGTTGATGTACATATGTAAGTATGTGTGTATGTAAGTGTACATAAACAATGTTGTTTATTTGTTCCTTCGCTGCTTTTGTTGCTGCCTCTGTGTTCCATACTGTGAATCCATTGATTTGTAGCTGTGACATCAAGTGAATTGTATTGTTATATTATGTTTGTGTTGCGAATAGTGTAGCCTGTGGTGAATTGAGAATGAAATATGCTCCTAAGTACGTGTAGATTTGTCTTTACTGATTGGCATTTGTAATTAGTCGAAAAGTAAATAAATAAAAAGAACTTGATTTTTGTCTAATTTCTATTTTTCTATGTCTAATGACATCAGTCATGCTGCAACATGAGTGATGTAGATAAAACTTTTCATTTCTTAAAAGTTTTTGTGGTGGTGGAAGTGGTGATAGAGGTAGACGTTGTATATGGTTTGAACAACAGTGCAACAATAAATGAATTATACAACATCAAATACAAGAAGGGGCGATTGTTTGTTTAAGAAATTTAAACAAAACTTTCATCAACAATTCCAAAAATGTTTGTAAAGTTTAATTGTCTTCTTAAACTTACGTTTTAGCTCATTGGGAAAAAGTTGCGCGTAAAACCATTACAAAATAAGAAACATGTTTTATGTCGTTTATTTTCAATGACGAATCCTTACTTGATTAAATAGAGCCATATCTTTGACAAAATAAAATCTTTCAAACAGTTATCAATAAAATGGTCGATATTAGATCTTTTTAAGTAACATTTTTAATTAAGTCTGTGCTTGCATATAAAATTTTTAAAATTCCCTTTTTTATGAAGTATATTTGATACATTTTTCGTTAATAGAAAATGTTAAACAAATAAGACATACGAACGAGCTGGCAATGGCAACAATAATTATAACCCAAGTGATTTTTAGTAAAGTTATTAAAATGTATTAAACTATTTATTCTGATATAATAAGGGCAATAAAAAATTAGAAACCATATTAAAACCAATTGGAAATATGTATTTTTTGAAAATTTCAATTTAAATTTCTTCATATCAAAATAATTGTACCAATAAACGTTCAAACAAATTTATCTTAGAGGCTCTTTATTCGCATGGAAAATTATTCAAAAATTTTCACTTTTAAAATGTTTCAGTAAACAAATTTTATTTGTTTAAAAAGATTAAAGAAAAATTCATAACAGATTATTTTCATTCATTTTGCTTTTTATAAAATACAAAAACACTTCAAAATTTAAAAAAACAATCAATAAATTTATTTTTGAAAGAGATTTAAATAAATTTAAATTTATTTTTGAAAGAGATTAAAAATAAATAGAATATATTATTTACATTATATTTTTTCATTAGAATTTTTTTTTAATAAATGTTTTTATTATTACGAACTTATTTGTTTTAAGACAATTAATTTTAGTTTTATTCTGGCTCAAGTTCATTTTTTAAATTTTCAAAGAAATTTAATTTATTATTTGTGATAATTAATGAATAAAAAATTGAAAAGTATATTTTGCCGACACTAGCCGAGTAGAATGCATTTTCGCAACCAATTTTTTCAAAGTTTGAAATAGATTTTCTGTTAATAATGAGTTGTTGATAAGGGAAAGTTTTTTTTTACAAATTTTCTATTTGTTGCAAAATTTATTTAAAGAAAGTTATACATGTGCATGTCTAATGTGTCATTAAAATTTCTATAAATAGAAAAGATGGTTTACATAAATAACATTTTATAAAAATAAGTTTAAAATATTTCTAAACTAATTTTTAAGTTTAATATTTTTCAACCATGATTTTTGCATCAACCCTAAATAATAAGGAATATATAATTGACTTAGTTAGCGTATTAAAAACGGACTTAGATACCTAACTGAGAAGTCTCACAGTTATTTTAAGGCTTTGAAATTAGCTTTTAATATGACATGGTGGTCGATTAAATAAAAAAACCCAGTTTAAAAATATAATTTTTTTTTTTGACATTTATATTCTACATGTTTCCATAAATTGTCTTTATTAAAGTATCTGGGTCTTAAAAACTTTAAGACTAAATTTCTTCTCGATTTAAGGATTATAATTTTAAACACCCTTTAATTGTTCGGCCTGCTATTTTCTTGGCCATCGATAGAAGAAATTACATAAACTACAAAATATGTTTTTGCATATTTCTGTATGTACATTTATGAACATGTTTCTATTTGCTTATATTGTAACTGTAGTATTTTGTTAGTTAATTTGTATTTGTTTATGGCTTTTGGTGGCATTAGTCATGCCAATAAATTACAATCAGTGGACAGGCAACACTAGTGGCCTTTGAATGTACTTTATACATATAATTTACAGTGGTCGGTAGTCTCATATAAATCCAGTGTTGCCAAAACACAAACAAATAAGGGCTAACTAGCTTTTAACAGAAGTTAAAACAAACTAAATTATTGAAAAAAAGAACTTGAAAATCCAAGCACATATTTTAAATTGTTCCTTAATAAAATAATGTTCAAGTAAAAAACAATAATTACCATGAATCGAAAAATAAAACGTTTTATATATTGATGGTCAAAGGCTGACATCGCGTAGCAAACGATTTTTTTGGTATAATTTATAGTGATAGACGATTATTCATTCCTCTGACGATGTTTACCATCACAGCCTTACGACAGAAAAAAATCTGTCAATTGATATCAAATCGACTCGCACATAAATAAGTTTGAGCTGGCAATTATTTGTTCATTTTTGCCTGAATATATACAATCCCTTGCCTAAGAGATCGGACATTTTTTTAGAAATGCAAACTATAAAGCAAATACTGAAAAGAATTATGCTTAACAAAGTCTTAACCAAACCATTTATGAAAACTAAACAGAAAAAGGTAAACCTAGCAACACTGCTGATGGCTCTTATTTGCCCACAAACAGGATACAAATTGAATTGATCCATTAAAAGTTAGGATTAAAAAAAAAATTCATGATTGTTCTTGAAAGGTAAAAAATTAGACATAGAAAATAATTGTATATTTAATTATATCATACGGATTTTTTAAAACGTGTAAATGTACTAAAGTGCTTAAATAGTTTTTAATTAATATGAAAATTAAAAAAAAAAAACCCTTAAAAGGTTGAAGTGAATTTTATGTGACTAAACTAAAAAGTAGTAGACCTGGGAATATATGCGACAATCCGATTATAATATTCTATTTCATTAACATTTATGAGTTAACATCTGTATGGAAACATACTAATTAAAGCAGAATAAAATTAAAAATTCTCTTTTTTAAAGAAATCAGGAGACTAAATTTTATTACGTATTGCTTTTTGGTTTAACAGTTTGTTATATATGGACTTAAGATATAAAATAGTGCTCAAAATTTTAATGTTAAAAATATTTTCTAATTTTGAATTAAAAAAAAAACAAGTATTACATAATCACCCCTATCGTGAATAAAATGTGAAATTTTGTTGCCATAAAATTTTGTTCCCAAATGTGAAATTTTGTTCCCTAGACAAGCAAACACAAACAAAGACAGAAAAAACTAATACAACTAATACATATTTCAAGGGAATAACTACACTGTGCGACAGTGAAAAAAGTACACAGACTTGGCTATATAGGTTCGATAGTACTACTTGAGCTGAGCAAAAACCCTAGCTCCGTTTTGCAATATTAGTTTGCGTTTTAATTTTATGGGCCTTAACATATTGGGACACTTGGTAAATTTGCCGAGAGTGATAGCGTTTTAATGTCTTTAGCAAAATTGTAGGTAAGTATCTAATAAGTAACCCTTTGAACATTTTATCGCCGAAAATATATTTTTAAATCTTTTTTAGGCAAATGCAAAAAACATTTTTAGATTTTTTTCTTTTTTTTAGCATAGCTCGCAGGAATCTTTCTTTTTTCCCATACTATCTTCTACAAAAATGTAGCCAGAGTACATTTTGCGAAAAACACCGTTTTTTTAAGGAAAATTTTTGATTTTTTAGATATAGGCAAAAGGGGTCTCAAAAATATTTAAAATATATAAAACAAAATGGCTGAGAAAAGTTGATTCCAACAGACTAACAGACGGACATGGCTAAATCGACTTCCTTGTCTATAAGGATTCAGAATATATATACTTTATGGGGTCG
>NDXZ01011388.1:16172-48943 GCA_003055125.1 Paykullia maculata
AAGAAACTTTGAGATGTTAAAAGGTCTGCTGTGCTATTATCTTGCTCGTTACAGTAACAACAGTTGCATGTGTTGGTAATAAAAAATAATGCTCCTATACATACATATTTACATAATCACATGTATATGAGCACAAAACAATTGGTCTCTTCACAATCTACACTTTACATATTAAAAAGGAGAAGGATATAGCCAAGATATTATTGCTTACACACACATACACATAGATTTTGTATTGAATTTTATCAAACTACTCATAAACTAGCAAACACATTCACATATGTATGTATGTATGTATGTATGTATGTGCATACATAGATAAATATGTAAATGCAAAATGTACAAATGAAATAAACTGAAAGAAAACAACCAAAATAAATGTTTGTATGAATTTTTGCTTTGGGAAATACTTAAATAACATTTTTTGTTTGTAAGTGTGTATGTAAATTTCCATATCTGTGGTCTTAAATGCATGTTTTGTGTGTGATATGCGTAAGTAAGAGAGTATCGATGTATGTATGTACTAGGTTTTTAGATATTTACAAATAATTTTATTCTAGGTACGTGCCTACACATTAAACAATTCGTCTGTCTATCAGTCTGTTCGACTATGTTCCTATCTTTGGCAGAAGCTTTTTTTTTTTTTTCCTAAACACCAATATGTGGAATATTTTTTTTAACAGAGAAGGTTTTTTCATTTGGTTTAAATTTGTGTATTTTCTAAATTATTGTTGTATTGATTAGTATATGTATGAATTTAAAAAACAACATGTATTATTTAAAACAAACAAACAAACAAACAAACAAAAAATCTATACAAACAATTTAACAAAATATAGGAAATAAATTTTGTTTTTTCTTGCTAAATTCCTAATACCTTTTAACAACTAGAGCAGGAACCAAAAAAGACAAAAATTATTGCTGCTACAAGTTTTTGTTTAATAATGTTGTTTTCCTTAAGTGCTTTTATTTTTCATGTATGCATAAATAAAATTCATCGACATCCTGCCATATACTGCATTTATATACCTACAAACATATATACAAATATCCTGGGATTACTTAAAATTTATATGATAGAATTAATTTAAATAAACATACAATTTTTGTTCCTTACTGCTGCCCTACAACTAAATATAAATATTTTACACACATAAAAAAAAACGTTTTTGTAAATGTATTTTAAATGGACTACAATAAGGACTTTGTGTGCGTGTATAAATGAATGATGAGGTCTAATATAAGGATTATTATAAATAAAATAGGATCAAAAGAAAATCACATTAAAAGAACAATTTCTACAGTATATGTCTGTATATTGAATTATAATTTATGGTTTAAAGATTCATACATGGATTCATGAAAAAGATTTGCAAAAAAAAAAAATTAATAAAAATATGTCAAGTTATCCTTAAATATGAACCTGCTAGATTTAAAAGAAGTATTATTTGTTGCAAAAGGATTTTTGATATTGATTAATTAAATAAGTTAAACGAAGCCTTTTAAAACTGAAAAAGAAGCTTAACAAACAATATTTTCAATTATGTATGTATATATTAAGAGGATTGTGATATTTATTTAACTAAAACACATTCTGGGAACTAAAAATATTTTTGCAAAATTTTTTAATCTTTCAACAAAAAAAAATTGCTTTAACTAAACCTTTATTTAAGCTCAACTATAAAATGTTTTTATCTTTTTGTTGCAAAATATGGATTTTCTTAAAAAAAATTCCCTTTAAGAAAATTTTTATTTTTCAAGAATTTTTAAAAATGTTTCAGATTTTAAAGAAAGCATGAATACACTTTTTTGATGTAATTTTTAAAATTCCTCAAGGTATAAAAAATTTCCCTTGTTGGGAAATATTATTTTTTGAAGGTTTTGTACAATTTTTCTTATTTTTTATCATTATAACGGGTTTTCCATTAGCGACATAACAATTTCGTATCTTTATATGAACGCACCCTTAAACTTTTTTTTATCAACTGTCAATGTCAAAACGTTAGTTAAAGTCAACATTTTCATCATGGTAAAGTTCACGAACCAGCAACGTTTGGAAATTATTAAAAATACCTACCGAAATTCTGAGTCGGTGGTCGCAACTTCGAAAAAATCGATTTATTTAAAGGCAAATTCGGTGAACGTGTTATCTCGACAAATGGTCCGGCCAAATGCCATTGGATTTCTTTTTATGGGGCTTTATCAAGTCACAGGTCTATGCCAACAAGCCAGCAACTTTAGACGAGCTCAACGCGAAATTGCCAACGTTCCGGTCGAAATGTGTGCCAGAGTGGTGGAAAATTGGGTGCAAAGAATCGACCGCTGTAAACGGGCTCGTGGTGGGTCATATGACCGAAATCGAATTTCATTTATAAAATGTAATGCTTGCAATACACCCACACTAAATTTGAACTCAATATCTCAAATATTTCTGTGGTTTATTAATAGATAAAATTGTTATGTCGCTAATGGAAAATCCTTTATGAGCTTCTAAGAAAATGCTAAGCAAAGATGGTTATTTAAAAATATCTTTAAAACAAACATTTGTTTTTCCAACACTTTTGAAAAATTCCCAGAATTTGGTATATTTTCCTAAATATTTCTTGATATAAAAATTATTCCACAATGGGAAATATCTAATTTTTACATTTACATATTGTTAAAAAAAAAATCCCATACAAGTTATTAAAAAAAAGTAATTTTACACCTAAAATAATTTTTCTTAGAACAACATATGAGTTTAGTGTTTAAACTTAGCGAAACTTTTGAAATTTCTCTTTGTAAAAAAAAATGTAACCTTATGGGAAATTTTTGTATTTATTTAGTTTTTGTTTTATATATATTTTTTTTAATTCCAAAAAAGACAAAAAAACAAACCCATGTTACCCATTAACTTTCTTTTAAGGGAAATTTTATTTTTTTCCTTTTTTTTAAAACTCGTAAATTTTTAATTTGAAAAACGAAATGTTTTTTTTTTCCTTTAACATTTCCATTATTAGACACCTAGACTAGATAAAAATAGACCTAACAAGGTACTGAACTAAAGTTGTCCGGTTCTGTCTAGAGTCTCTTATGTTGAAATTTTTTACATCAACACTAAAATTGAACTTTTGTCATAATCTTTTGGAGCCTTTTGTTTGTGTCAACAAAACAACGTGTTTGTTGTCATCTTGGAAAGTATCCTCTTTTATGTTTTGGTTCGTGTTTTTTTTTTCTTTTCTTTTTTATTTTTAATATGAAGACTGCACATTATTAATATTTTGTTTGTTGAAGCCCTGTAGGCAGCCTATGAAAATAGGGCGTATTTCCAAATGGGATTTTTTTTAATTTTGTTGGAGTTTTTGTTTGAATACCAAATAACTTTAAATGCCTGCCATTGTAGCCAGCCAGGAAGGAAGTTTCTATATTTGTTTCTTTTTCTTCTGTTCACTTTTGGTCTTGTTTTCAGTCGTTTAGTTCTGTCTGTTTGGTTCAATAGGTTGTTTTACTTTACTCTGCCACCAAACCAAACCAGTCATTCATTCCCATGTTATAAAAGCCAAATGAAAAAGTTTATTGTTAAAGAAAAGCTTTTTCCTCTAGACCAAAGTGTCACAGACAATTTGCATTTCATTGCTGTGTTTTCTTTTTGTTTTCACAATATTTTTCCTCACTTTTGTATTTTGGCTAAAGCCACAAAGAGCTGCTGCTTGTTTTGCTTCAATTTTACTGAAGTATTGAACTATTTTTCTTAATTGATATTTTTTCTTTGTTTGTTTGTTGTCTCTGTATCTCCTCTTTACACTTTTTCCTATCAATATTGAAGTGATTTTATTTAAACGAAATCTCTGTTTAAGAAAGAAATTTTAATTGAGTTTGAGCTGTATTGATGGAAATCCTTTCAGGCGTTTTTAATAATTGTGCAAGTTTTTTGTTTTTTATCCAAAAAAAAAAAAAATATCTGTTAATTGATTAAGAAAAAACTCAATGAAAAAGAAATAAATGTATGTCACTGTGATGAAAAGGTTTATTTATCCTCATTTCTATTAAAACGGCTTTCAAGTCAAATAAGTAATTAAAAAAATCATGCTCTCTTGAATAATCTTTTAACTAAAAGTTATGTAAATAAAAAACTTGCGACTTTTTGAATTAATTTTAAGGGTTATAAGAGTCTTAAGAGACATTTGAAATATAGAATTAAAAAACTCTTTTTACATTTTTTAGGTCTAGTCTAGGAAAACCTTATCCTTATTTAGAAATTTTATTTATTTTACTAATTTCCCGCTTCAAGCAAAAAATTAAACTCTAAACAGCTTTACTTTTGTTTTATTTATTTCGTTTTAATTTTATATATTTAGTTATTTTATTTTCTAGCGTCTCTTTAAAACCATGAACAAAAAAAAAAAAAAAAATTCATTTCAAGCTAAAAGTTAAAAAACATTTTAATTGAATTTATTAATAAAATTGTTCTTCTGCACAATTGGATTTTCATTTCTAGTTAAAGAATTTATGATAATCTAGTTAAAAACGTTATTCATTTTTAAAATAAGGATTTTATTCGAAAATAAGGAAGAGAACATGACATTTTGCTTGTAACGTACACACAGTAAATGTGAATATTTAGGCACAATATTGTAAAATTCTAAGAAAAATTTGATGTATAACACTTTTTTATAGTAATTTATAAAAAGTGTATAACAATTTCTTTTAAAAATACATGTATTTAATATTGAACTTTTATTAAAATAAGCTAAAAGATGTCCTTTTCTTTTAAAATATGTGCATAACAGTTTTTCATAGTTTTTTAAAAAATGTGTATAAATGTTTTTCTAGAAAGTTTTTTATGAGAGTTTTTTTTTAATTACCAAATTTTTTTTTGCTATAACAGGGTTTACTTTAGAAAATATTTTCTTTAACATTAAAAAAAAATTTAATGTTTGTTTCCATATAAATGCAAATATAAAACAAAGTTAAGTATAACACTTTCTTTTATAGAAAAAGAGTATCCGTAACACTTTTTTTCTATTAAAAAAATTTGTGTATAACAGTTATTTTTACAAAAAATTTAAAGTTTTTCTTATCAAAAAAAATTTGAAAAAAAATTTAGTTTTACATTTTTTTACTAAAGAAAAAATTGTATAAACTTTTTGGTTTTAAAATGAAAAAGATGAAAATTTGCTTAGAAGAGTTTGTTAAACATTGTGTAGAATTTTTTTTTAGAATAAATAGTTTTTTCAATACAAAAATACCAATACGAAAATTGCACATAAGTTTTCTCTTTAGAAAATTTTTGTAAAACATCTGTATAATTTTTTTTTTTTAATAAAAAATTATATCATTTTAAAGAAATCAATTTTTGTTTGTTTGTGATAATTGAAAAAATATTATAAAAAAGTAAGTTTTTGCCGACACTAGCCGAGTTGAATGCTTTTCGAAACCAGCTACGGTTTCATCATCAGCACTCTTTAATCGGTATTTTATGTTGGATTTTACATCTATTTAACTTACAGTTTATTAGGAAGCAGAATATGGGACTGATAAGTAGTCGCCGATATTCATATTTTCTATCACTAGTTGAGTGAAAACGTGATTTACCAATTGTGTTTAACACTCTTTGTAGCTTAATTCCTCTATTGTATTCTCTGCTTTGCAAAAACAAATTTTCCCATTTCTTTTTGTATATTTTTTTCCATAACTGTTTTAAAGAATATATGTATGTGTGTATGTATGTATGTAAATGTGTTGGTGGTTGTGTTTGTTTTCTTGAAATGTTTAGCTAATTTGTCGCGTGTCACTTAAGTTGTTGTTCATTCTTCTTTAGTTTGTTGTCATTTAAAAAAAAAAAATGAAAAATAAACAGCCAGTCAACAGCAAGCGGCACTGACACTGCCAGCCACAAACCGAAAACCAAAAAAACCTAGAAAATTTTCATTCATTTTTTTTTTGCTTTCTTATGCAGTTTTTAGCCATTTTTGTGCAATTTTTTTAAGATTTATTTTTTTGTCATTTTAATATTCTTTAAGATGCGATGTATTTTGTGTTTTTTTTTGCAGTTTTTTTGTTTAAAATTTTTAGTGGGAGGGTTTTAAACAAACATTAGCTGCAGCAGCATCAGTTTGTGGTTAAAGTGGTTAAGATAATGACGATAAAGGAGGTTGTTTGTTCGTGAACAAAAATGTCAAGATGTTGTCGTTTTATGTTTACAAAGAGAAAGAGTAGGGCGGCAGAAAAAAGCCTCCAGTTGATAGGCAGCAGAACCAACGACAACACCTTGTAAAAGCAGCGTCAGTAGATTTTCTACAAAAATGTTTTAATTGCGAATATAAAAAAATTTTAAGTTTATTTAAAAAAAAAAAGTATATATATAAACATTTACATTGAGGATAACTGGAAAATTTATGTTTTCGAATTTTTTTAAGGTAGTAAAATCGACACAAGTCTTCATAGAAAACTTTTGACGCTGTAAAACAAAATTAGAGTCTATGGAAAACTAGACCGTGACAAGTCTGCAGGCTAGACGAGTCTAAAGGCATTTTTTCTTCCCCATTTAAATTTCTTAATGAAATTTTGTCATTTATTTAATGTTAGTTATGAAAATTTCTTATTTGGTTGACATAATAATATTAAGAAATTAAATTTCGCAAAACCATTTGTTCGATTGTTTACTTATGAAGTAGACGTCATTTATTTATTTAATATGTTGTTGTTTGTGGTGGTAGTGTCATATTAAATCTACCTTAAATTCAGTATTTTAAAGTTAGTGGTTTTGCAAAAAAAAAACATTTTTTAAACGTGTATAAGCGTGACTATATATTGGCTTAAATGAATCTTTCGCCAGCAGAAAATGTATGAAGACATTGTTTTAAATTTTTTTATTTGTATTTGGTTAAGCATTTTGTTAAGTACTATCTATGTTAAACAAGGTTAAATAAATAACAAGAAAAAAATGAAACAAAAGCAACGACAAAATATTAAAATGACCAGGTGTTGTATCTTCAAAAGAGGTGGATTAACAAATAAAACAAATAATTTCATTTTTATGCAAAAACGTGGCTGGTAACTAACAAGAGTTAAGAATAGATTAACAAAAATAAAAATCCTGAAGACTATGAAATTTTATAAAGCAAAAGTAGGCTTTAACGCCTTTAGATATGCTTTAACGCTTAGATATGCTTTAAAATGTGTACCTTAAAATAGGATTTAAAGGTGTGTGTGTGTGTGTGTGTGTATGTGTTTAAACCTGCTTTTGAAACTCCATTATTATTTAGGTTTATTTACAAAAAAATATACAAACATATGTACATATTTGTTTTAATTTTTTTTTGTATGCTTATTTTGTGTTTTTAATTGTATTTAGTTTTGATGTTTGTGTGTGTCAGTGTGTTAGAATGTTATTTTTTTCTGAATTTTATAATTTTTGTAAATTTTTTCCTTAAAATTATTCTAAACATCTGCAGTGTGTGTGTTTTGGATAGTATCGCTGGACTTGGTTCTGCTTTAAGAATTTTCTGATGTATAACGATTTTGTGTTCCATTTTGTCTTTTTTGTTGTTTCGCACTGTGGGTTAATTTTATTGCATTTTGTAAAATTTCAAATAATTTTTTTTTTTTTGAAAAGTTTTATTACAGAAAAATATATGTATAAATATTATAAGAGCGCGCATGCTTTAGTTTTTTTTTTAAGAAAGTGTTAAGAAAAAGAAAATAAAATAGATTTCAGAAGCGATACAAAATCTACGTCGTTGTCAAAAACGCCACAAGTTTTTTTAACTCTTTTTCACAGACGACACAAATTTCTTTAGCAAATTCTGTCGCTGTCAAAAAGGACGTTAATTTTTATATTAAAAAAAATCGATTTTTCTCAACAAAACAAAATTTCAATAGAAAATTCTGTTGCTGTCAAAAGCGACATTAAATCATATAAAAAACTGTCAAAAGCGACACAAATTTCTATAAAATATTCTAAAGCTCGGGCAACATAAAACTCCTAAAAAAATTTAAAGCTCAAGCAAAACAAAATTTAATTTAAAAAAATGTTCGCTTTTAAACGAGACACAAGTTTTTACAAAATATAGAAAAATAAATGCCTTTCTCAATTCTGACGCTGTTAAAAGCGACACAAATTCCTATAGAAAATTTTTAACTTGTCGAAAGCGACAGAAATTTCCATAGATGATCGCTTCCTTTAAAAAATTTTTTTAGATGCGTCAGCGTTTAAATTGCTATAAGATTTGCTGTTGCTGTCGATAGCTTTGTCGCTTTTTAATTTTCTGATTTCTATTTATTTTTCTCTTTTTATAAGTTTAAAAAAGTGTTTTATGTAAAGATTTAATTTTAAAAGTTAAACCTTTTTGAGATTTTTGTTGCTGTCTTCTAAATGTCTTTCTTTGAAAAAGTGCAACAAATTATATATTAAAAATAAAAATCATAAAGAAAACTAGAGAAAAAAAAACACAAAATTTGAAGCAAAGAAAACAAACTCACCTGTGGTCAAAGTATAATCCCAGCTGGTTTCTTGTTCATTCTTATAAACATTCAATTTTTCAGGCTGAAACAAGAAACAATATTAAAACAAAAAATAAAACAAATTTTGAAAAATTTAGGAAAAATCTTAAAACATTTTTAATTAATTATAAAGAATTTGTTTCTTTCTTTTGTAACATACCTTAGCAAAATCAATTTTCAATGTGCAGCAACCGGAATAGATATCAGCACCATTCAAAGTCTCTCGGGCTCTGGTGGCCGAATCCAAAGAATCAAATTCGACCATGGCTTGGACGCCATTCTTTTTGAAAATAACAATACGCATGACCTGGCCATGAGGACTGCAGATTTTGTGTAAAACATCCTAAAAGTAGACAATAGAAATTTTAAAATGTTTTTCAAAATAAGTGATTTACAAAAACAAAAATTTAAATAAAAAATTTATTTAAATAAAAAATTTATGTCAAAAGATAATCAAATGTATTTAATTACAGCCCCAATAATTAACTATAATTTTATATTTTTTTTAAGTCATGACATTTGAATAAATTATTATGGTTTTAAAGAATTTGCGTTTAGTTTCTTTTTTTTTTTTTTGAAATCAATATAGTTTTATTGTTTGTTGGTTTTACAATTGACCAATTAAAAAAAGAAATTAAAAAAACGTTTAAAACTATTTGGAGCGGAAAACTTAAAAAAAAAAAAAACAAATCAAATCAACATGGCGGAAAATATACATTTTAATTTATTAAAATCTGAATCAGTTTTTTGTTTCAATATGTTTAAGTAAAACTATATTCAATTCATTACATGTAAATTAAATTTTTGAAATTTGTTATTCACTGTTGCAACGAATAGCTAAGATAATCTATCCAGCAAAGACTCTTTGAATTATATAATCAATTTGTTTATAATCACTTTTAACTTGTCATGACTTGTATAAGATTCCCCCAATAGCATAAATATTTCGACTAATAATTAAACTTTTCAGTTGTTATTACAGGTGACCCCCGAACTACGATAGGATACGTTCTGTGAAAGTGGGCGAATATCGAATATTCGTATAGCGAGCTCAATATTTGTATGGTATCTACTGAAAATAAATACATATTTGTATTTGGAAGAACATTTGTAAGAAGCGTGGGTCATGCAATTTTTGACAACCTAAAGGGTAACTAGTTATTCCACGCAGTAAACATAATGTTTGTTGAGTAATCGTTCCTTGGGAGAGCAACAACATTTCTTATAAAACTGCAGGGACAGCTTTGAAATTAATTGAAATAATTCCTGGGGAAAGCAACGAAACTTTTATTAGATTCAATAGTTGTCGGAGATATGACTAAAATTTTCTATGAAAAATTGATCACTAAAGAAGAAACACGGCACTGCTTGTACAACTTAAAGGCAGAGTTCATTACAAGTTTTGTTGTTCTTGAGGACAACTTCACATAAAATTAAATGGCTGTAAGGAAATTTGGAAAAAATTTAATAAAGAAATTTTGATGCTTTTGGGAAACATCGAAAAATTTGCTGAAACATTAAAAACACTGACGATGCGAAATTTTTTAGAAACTTTATCCCAGCTTTTTATTCTAAAATCTTTAATTATTCCCCCCATAAACCTGCTTCAAACATTCTACCACAACATTTGCTTCCACTTTAATTGAGATTACAGGCTATTAATGTGACCATATTCATTCTGTTCAGCATAAACAGCAATTAAAAGGAAAAAGAAAAAAATTTTCAAATATTTACAAGAATAACCCCAACCAGGTCGGCCAGCAAAGAAAGTGCAGCTGAGTATGATTTTAAGGATGCAATACGAAATGAGTAGCAAACGAACGGAAGGCAAATAAAAATATAAGCCATATTGTGTATGTACGAGCAAAAGGCTTATATCGATATCTGCATTTAATGTCTGTAATGCTTGTTAAACACACACAAATACACACACACATCCTTTGGCATGCAATTTGCAAATACACACAAGTTATGATGTGTTAAAAATCTAAACAATTTTATATCCTTTTCATCGCTATGCCTGTTTTGCGAACGCTAATTAGGAAGCCAATAAGCTGATACTATAATATTTTAGTATTTGCAAAACAACAGAACAAGAGAGAGAGAGAGAGCTTGATAGAGACAACAGCTGTTCACAAATGTTAATTGATGTAATGACAGGTCACAAGGATTATAGTGTTTAGGCCAACAATTGTGGTATTATCTTGTTTAGAGATGCAAAAAAAAAACGTTTAAATAGAAATTGCATGTGAAATTCTGCATAAAAATTATAAATGGAAACAAATATTTAGAAACGTTTAAGTAGAAATTTCTATTTATTTAAACTTGGGAATATTAAAAAAAATATAGTTGTATGTATTCTATAGACCTTCGTATAAAATCTAGTTTTGTATAGTTTGTGGTAAAGACTTTAGTATTCTCTATAGTATAAAGGAAAGACTTGGAATAAAAAAACCCCCAAATAGACGCAAAACATCGTCTTTGGTGTGGGCCTCCGTGGTATCCTGCAGATCCCCCCACATCAATTCAAGTCCCTCAGAGAGGTGGAGGCACTGTTCCCGTGGTATCCCGCAGGTGCATGCTATCCTGCGAGCTCCTTCTTCAAAGAAGGTAGGCGTAACCGCCAGCTTGCACTCAGCGAGTTCGTTTAAGTAATCGTGGCTGATGACGGTAGCCTCGCGTTTGTTTATCATTACAAATGAAGATAGCCTCGTGTTAATGTAGTTGTTGATTTATTTGCTATTGATCAATAAAGATCGTAAATAGTACATTTGTGTGTTTCTCTACTCAGTGGTCCACAAAAATAAAATTTTATGACAGAACCTTTGGTGACGCTTAGTTATATCCCAGCTGAAAAACGTATCGTTACACAATCTTAAAATCAAAACGGGGTAAAGCTAATATAATACGCCAAATATGTTGTATTAACTGTTATCCGAAACTACTTGGGATCATAGAAAATGTTAGCATTGCCAGAGGCGATAGATAACTGATGAAAGATTGCCGGGACTATTTGTCTAGTCTTGTCCGACAACAATATCACAAACAGAAAAACAAAAATTTTATAAATTAAAAAAAAAAAATGTTTATAAAAAAAAAACTAAAAGAATCTCGAATTTAACTTAATATTTTACGGCAGTTTCTTATCAATTTTTATTTCATTACCTTTTATAGCTTTTAGAGAATTTATAAACATTTTAAAAGCAACAGTTTAAAATATTTGTTTTTTCCACTTAAATATGACAATGACAAATAGAAAAATCTTTGTTAAAGACTGTAAAGCCTAGAAAATGTAAACATGCATATAAAAAAATCTGTAAATAATTGCAAATAAAAAATTTTTTATATAAATAAAAAAACGACATTTTCTGAATGTTGATTCAGGCATTGAATCGTTATTGTTGTCGATAAGAAAAATTACTTGGCATGTTATGAATTAAAATTTTTTTGGTTTTTTGTTCGAATCGAACCAAAAATATATTGGATTCATGACAATCCGAAATTCTTAAACAAAAAGCTTAAAGTTCATTAAATCCATGTGTTACTGTAGCAGCAGCCACATGTATTAAATGCAAAAGTAAACAATGAACAATTCCTAAACAAACACAATATAAAATCGTAATAAAAGAAGGGAATCAACATTATTTTGGCATTTTGTCAAAATCTCTCTCTAAAGAAATATAATGACACAATCAGATAATCAGAGACTAAAGCTTCTTACAGACGTCTGCAGAAATGGATGGCTGAATGGATGGACAGATGAAATGATTTAATAACAGCCTTAACAAATGTTTATCAAGACAAAAGCAAACCAACTCATTCTACTAAAAAGAAATGGAAGGAGACCACCATTATTAAATTGCAAATATGGATAAAAAAAAAACTGGTAACGTTTATTTGTTTTTTTCTTTAATGTACATAAAAACTGCCATCATGAAAGTCATAAATACCAATGACTTCTTATCGAACAAATTATTTTTCGAAGATATTGAGTTTAATGCTTAAGGACATTAGCAAAAAGGATATAAAAAAACAAAACATAGATACAACACGTTCATTCCATTGGCTAAACCATTGCCATTAGTTAACCAATGACAGTAAATTTGGGCATAAGTGTAATAAAACAAGTCAGAAAAATTTATACTTAAAATTGTTTATAAACCAACATTTTAACAGTTTTTTAAAAAGGGAATTCCCCACTTAGATAAAAATAAGAGAAGAACTTAATGAATTTATATAATAAAATCTCTGAAATAAGTAATGGCGAAATGAAAAACACACATTGTTCCGAGTTTTTTTTTTTTTGGCATTTGGCAAAGAAAAGCAATTCGCTAACATAAAGACGGCCAGTTTTTACAATGCAGTTAACATTATCGCGAGGGCACTGTATTACTTAAGTATTATCACAGCTGTTTGAAGAATTAAGTTGTTTTATGTCTTTATCCTAATTATTGGAAAATTTAATGACGTGATTTTTAATATGTCTATAAAACATTTAAAACATAACCAGCAGCATAGCGCAAGTCTTTAATATCGTCGTCGTCGTCAAACCATTAAAACTGACAATATAGATCAGTCTAAAAAAAGCACATAATGGAGCTGTTAAATTTCTTGGATATTTAAATGATTACCGAAAGATAAACGAAAACTATGATAAAAAGAACAAAGATTAAAATTTATACTTAAAAGAATTCTATAAATAAAAATTTATCAAAAATATTACAAAAAATAAAATATTTATTGTAAAAGTTGTTTTTAAACAAATTTATTTCATACTAGTGGCCGTGTTGTGGTCGAACGCAATTGAAAATATTTTAAGTCTATACGATGAAGAAAAAGTGTGATATTAAATCATTTTTGATTAGTTTTTGCTGGGCAAAAGCATGCGTTTCGCAAAAGTACTAATGTTCATATGTATGTATGTATGTATGTATTAGTAGCGAACTTAAACTTTTATAACGAAAACAGACAAAATCGGTCCAGAAAAGGCTGAGATATAACTAATGATCAATTTATTAATATCTGGGGAATCATCAGTTCGTCAATTTATTTTCCAGCTTTTTGCGAAGCACATTTTTTTTAATTTTCTTACTTATGCTACAAATGAAAAGGATCGATGCAGGGGGCGGGCGCAGAACCTTCCATCAAAAAGAAACATATTTGTAATGAAATACATCTGGGAAACTGACAGTTTTCTTATTCAACCTAAAAACGTTTTGGATCAAAGCAGATTGCCAAACAAAGTATATAAATTTAATAAGATATGTAGGAAAAGAGAAAACAAAAAGATTACAAGTTGTATCTTTTCGTTTTTTGAAGTCAATCAAATTAAAAGGTTAATAAAATTCGTTGCTTAATTTGATTTAGACTCCCACCCAAATGGCAGAACAAATATTGTTATGTTTTGTTAACTACAGTATAACCTCTAAGATCCGGGAAATTTGTTAGCCCGGACTATCCAGTAATCAATACAGTTCAATGTTTCGTATTCAAGCACAAAAATGTTTGTATTTCAAACAATAAATTTCTTTCAAATAACTTAAAAGTTTTTGGTTTTATGTTTTCTGTTAATTAATGAAATGTAAATGATTTTTTTTTTTAAACTAATTACAGCTATATTCTAAGGTTAAACGTTATTTTTCCTAGCCCGGACGATTCAGTAATCTGACCAAAGGCTGAAACCATTTCTGTCTCGAGTTTACGCAGTATTTTTTTATATTTTAAAATATAAATTTTGTTTCTACATCTACATTCTTTACTCGACAGCATTTGCAACATATTGTCATTTACAGCTGAGGCTGTTAAAATTTATTTAACAAAAATTTATTAATATTAAAACATATGTCTATGGCAACACAACACAATTGTTAAGCACTTGCTTGCTTAATAAGAAAAACATTTATATAACGATGTTGCAAAATCCGGGGGGAAAATCTCTATTATAAACTAAATAAAATTGAGTAAATTTTCATTTTCCAGTTGTCGCATTGTTACTACAACGGCAGGCAGTCAGCTAAAACTATAGCCATGTGTTACATATGTATCTGTGTACGTATGTATGTATGCAGATATGAGCTGCAAGTGACCTGCAGCAAGTAAACAACAAAACAAATTACATTAAGAACTAACAAATTGCTGCTGTTGTGTTATGTTGTAATAAATAAAATTGTCTTTAAATATGGTCCACACATATCAAAAATAATACAACAAAAAAAATAAATTGAATTTAATTGCAAAGTGTTGCAATACTTGCTGAATAATTTAAAAACATGTTGCATATTACACACACATACACAATAGACACAACTAAAAGTAAAACTTTAAACAAAAAATGCGGCTAAAAACAAAAAAAAACAACAACAAAAAAGCAAAAAAGGCATTAACAACTGTTTAAGTCAAGAATATAAATCAGGCTAAAAGTGGCAAGCAAAAGAGCAAAAACTAAACAAATATTAAACAAAAAAAATATACTAACAAGTCTGTTGTTGCAACACTAAACTATGAAGTAACAAATAAAACAACAACAAATGATGGGAAACTTTATGGGAAAAACAATTAAAAATCTAAAATAAAAACTAAAAAACAAAACGATTTATTTATATTTGTATGTAAAACAAAACGAACCAAAAAAAAAAATAAAACAATAAAATGCAAAAATACTTGATACTAATAGTGGCAGGCAGAGCAACAACAAACTAAATGTGTTGCAAGTTTAAGTTGTTTTCATCATATTCCTTTCTTCCCCTGCTGCCTACCCACCCCACATTGTTACAGTTTGTCAAAGCACAAAATAGTTTTTGTTACAAAAATTAGGAAAAAATCAAAAAAATAAAAACAATTTCTTTCAAAATCATTTGCTACAATATTGAAGACAGAAAAAAAACAAGTACTTGTTTGCTTTTTAGTACTCCATAAACAACAATCACCTTAGGAAATATCGAAAGATTTATAAGAGAAAAAAAAACACAAATAAAAAAAAATAAAAAAATAAATTTTGCTTCTTAAAGCACTATTTGTACGTTCATGTATTTGATTTGATTGAAGGAAGGATGGATTTGGCAATATGTTTAAATACTATAAATATTTATTACCAATAAAAAGTTTACAACCCAAGAGCTACATATTTAAAGTATTAAGAAGAAAAGAAAACAAAACGAATGTGCGTGAAAATATATTTATTTTAATGCAACGACTTGAAAATAAACATATTTAAGCCACATGTGCTATGACGTAACAATACACAGATGTATATGTATATGTACAGTGAACTCGCGAAAACGTAAACTAATTAATTAATTATCAAATTTGTTCGAATGCAAAAATTTTAGAACAAAAAAGCACGGTTTGGCCCCAGATATTAACTTCTAATAAATAAATGAAAATCAGATGTTCAAAAGTGGCAAACAGAATTAAAAATGTTTACACTTATTCTTTTTAGTAAAAAACAAAAGCAATTTAAACATTAAATGTTTAAAATTGCATTACAAATATACATTTTTCACATTTTACAAGTAGTCAATGTAAAAATAAATGTATTCACGTTTCCGAGTAGAGTTATGTTTTCGGGTATTCAGGTTTTCGCGAGTTCACTGTGTGTATACATACATATTTACCCAAAAAGTTAAATTTACATAATATGACGTAAAACATATAAATGAAAATAATTTCAAAAATAAAGTAAAAATTTTATTAAAAAAATTTTTGTTAGATTTTAAACAGAACTTCAATAGTTATGAGGTTTAGGAAAGATTTTAAACATAAACCTTCTCAATTGATATTAAAGATTAAAAAAAAAAAAAATCCAAAATTTTGCAAAATCAATTCCAGTATTTAATTTCTTATAACATGATTGACCAACTTAACAATAACATATTATCGGCATTTTTACCATTTAATAGTCGCGACATAAACCATTGTTCTAAGTCTCTGCTATGGCGCGGCTACTTATAGAATAGAAGTATTAGTGGTAAATTCACTTTAGATTTTTATTTAATAAAGATGCAATGACTTACGCCCATATTCATAATAAATATGGCTGAACACAACAACAAATACTATCAATAAATATTAACTTTCGTATCGTTAAAAGTTACTAAATTGTGCATTTGGATAGGCCTCATCGTATGGTAGCTAGGACTAGAGTAGGGTAGGTAGGTCGACAAAAGGAGCCACAAAGGTTCTCAATGTCCCGTAGGACATACACTTAAGCCTGCAAGTCGGCTTATTGTGCGCTTCTTGCGGTGGGAAAAAGAATAAAAAGGAAAGTGAGGAGCGAATCAGGGAAAAAAGATCGAGAAACCCGCACTGCCTCTGGTCATTTGAACGAATTTTCTCAGCGCTTTACATCCTAAACCTTTTAAGTGAGCCACGTCCGGTATCGTGTCCGATACAAAACACTGGGCCCTTGCATGTGCAAAAGCAGGACAGTGGCATGTCAATATCCGCCAAGCATGCCCTGCAATCGCTATTCTCCACCACTTCCATCCGGTGGAGGTGTGTTCGTAAGTTCGAGTGTCCCGTCAGTACACCCATCACGCTACTTAATTCCGGTTTCCTTATTTTAAGGCCTTTAGTAATTCTTCCAACTGTTTCATTGCTTCATTATTTTTGCCCAGCTTTTTAATTTGGCCTTGGGTGCAACGAAGGGTTTCGAGTTCTCTAGATCTAGCCCTTATTGCCAGATTATTCGACGGTTCATTCCCGTTTACACCGCAATGGTGTTTACGTTAGACTCATTTGTGTTTAATTTTGTCTCGTTTAGTAATTTTCGGAAGCGGCCCGGAGTCAATGATGGTCCTACCTTTAAAAATACGAAAGACAGACGGATTTTTTCCCAATTAAAATTATTTGTAGTAAAATTTTATCTTAATTAAAATTTTTTTAGCGATTTTATGAACATCTAGATTATTTTTCGGGAGCGGGGCCCTTATATGGTATCTAGGACCAACTACTATGGAATAAATATCACAAATTTTGATAAATTTGTCCTTAACTTCAATATTTAATGCTGTTTTCTAAGTGTTTAGGTGTTTTCCGAGATTGGAATGTATAGAGGCACCAGAATCAATTATAATGGGAACTTTACAGAATTTAATAGCAGCCTGATTTTCCTACAACACTCATGTGTATGTATGTGAGAGGACCTTTGCATTGGGCCTAGATGAAATTATAGACCGATTTAAGGCAAAATTGAAAGGGTTCACCATTAGTTTTTTTTTTAAACCAAATTCTATTGGAATATTTTTAAAATTGAAACAAAAACTTTGTTTATTCGTCTTAGAAAGTGATCGATTATGAATTGATTGACATCATTATGGGTGAAAGTGGAACTATTTTATTGAATTAAATTACAGGCAATGCAAGAGAAAAAAACAAGTGTATTTATAGTTTTACAACGAAGTGTAAAATTAAATAATTTCAAATTAAAATGAACCAAAATTGGCTACACAATATAAAAATATATGGTTTTGTGGTGAACAATTGTGTTTTTTTTTCCTTTAGTTATTTTTGCAATATATTAAAAACCTGTATTATTTGTGGTATAAATTCAAATCTAATAGTTATTAGAAAAATTAGGATTTTTTCCCACTTTTGCCACAATTGAAAATCGTTTTTCGTTTAAAAGGTGTTTGTTTTTTTTTTTTTCTTTTTGTAAGGTGCTATAATTTTTAGCCAATTACCACAACATTTTACATTAGTTCTACAATAATAACAATAAAATTGTAAATATTTAAGTTTGATACAGAATAATTAAAGGGAGAGAAGAAAAAAAATCACGATAAACCAAACAAAAACTTAATGCACCATTTCCTTCGTTACATCAACTCCTGATGTGTTTCTTTTTTTAAGACCCATTTAGCCCAAAAAGAAGTGTGATATGTAAATCCTTGCACTAATACTATCAAAGAACGACAAGGACTCGAAAAGAAAAACCAGAAAAACTACTTCGACGTCGCATTACAATTGCTTTTCAAATACATGAATATAAATCAGCAAAACACACTTAGAATTACCAAATAAAGGATGTGGTGGTTTGAACCACCAGTGAAAGGGGAAACAAAAAATAAACTCGACTACGACGAAAAGAAACTGAATTGTGCTAAAAAAAAATTCAGCTACAAATAAACCAAAGTCTAATAGAAAACTACAGTGAAAGGTACAGTTTGTTTAACTTAAACGCCTGCAACCCCCCACCAGAACAAATTACTATGAACAAATAAAAATCGGTGGCAGCTCTATTTCCTTTTATTTTTTCTTTCTTTTTGCCAAAACAACATTCGAACCTAATTTTATATTCTTTTGCCAATGACTCATACCACAGATGGCCATAAACTTTAACAACTAGTCCTAGTCATGCTTTTTTACAATTCATTTGTTTCATTTTAAGCTTCCGTTTCCTACGCCTTCCTTAATGAAAATGACTTTACAATATCGCAATATTCAAAAGACGCAAATTCGATTTTTAGTGTTAAAGCAAAGCTAAAAAAAATTGTTAAATTTATATCATGTGACATTAATTCAAAGCAGCAGAGATTTATTTAAAAAACTTTAACAATTTTTTTTGAAGAAATTTTATAAATCGCATGCAAAGGATTTTGAAAAAAAAATTGTCAAATTAAACAAATTGAAAAATTATTCGTATAAGTAACCGGTTAATTAGCCAAATTATCCCAAATTAATAATTTTACAATTAAAAAAATTTATATTAATAATAATTTGAAAATTTTCCAGACAATAATCGAGTAATTGTCCGAGTATAATCAAAATCAAAATTGTTAAAAAAAACCCGATTCTAGTTCCGAAAAAACCTCTGGTCTGTAACACTATAACGAATAATGGTTTTTGTTACTCCGCTCGCATATTAAAGTTATAATTTAGTTCGTAAATGTAATAAAAAAAATGTAACAAATCAAATCTTTTTTAATTTTCTTTAGAAATTTAAAAAAGTAATAAATAATTTTTTTCATTTTTGAATATTTTCCGCTGATTTTCATCATTATAGTCATCACCATCATCATTTATGTTTAATTTGTTTTTTTTATATTTTTAGTATGTGTATTTTAAATATTTTGACACTTGATGACATTTGATTCACAATATGGCAACCAACGACAAACACATGGAGGCAAATTTCTACAGGCGGTTCTAATAATAAAAACTAAACATTTTAATAATTGCAAAAATTGTTATTAGAGGAAAATACTTAATATATACATACATATATAAACATTTGTATGTCACAATAGACAGCGAAAAAAGCATTTTGAAAATTAAAAATTATATTCCATCAAATAGTCATCACCAGCAACAAAGTCATGTTAATAATATGTCATTTTTAATGTGTGTGCACTTGTGATGTATGTATTCGTATTTGAGTAATTCACATGTGAATTTCTTGATTTTTTTTGTTTTGTTGTTTTTTTGCACTAAAAAAAATCTCTATTTCTATTTCTAAAGCCAAATATTATGTTGATGTCAAAAAATATGGCGTTGACTTGAGTTTGATGAAAAGTTAATTCATATGGCAGAGAGTAAGAGAGAGAGAGAGAGAGACAGCAAGTGTCATATATTTAAAATAGAATATAATAAATAAATTGAAGTTTCCTTTATATATAATAAATATATATTAACTATATATAAAATTTATCTATAAAAAATGAATCATAAAAGTGCTGCTTTAGAAATTTTTTTCTGTTTGTGTTAAAAAATCATTTAAATTTTATGGCAAAATCTAAAAATCCACAAAATATTGTTTTTTTTTCTTCGTTTTGCATTATTTTACACTTGTCGTTGTTAAAGTTTTCTAATATCAATATAAATATGTTTTTTAAACTTTCATTTTGCTTCTATTTTTATTACTTCTCTCATACCAGTCTTTCCTTTCTCCTTTCTCACTTGTCTTTGTTTTATAACAGTTTGGTTTGCTTTTTTTTTGTTGTTGTTGTAACTCAAAATCATGTTTGAATTTTATGAGAAAAGTTTTAAAATGCTCTCAATAAATACCCATAAAAATACTTTTGTTCTGGCTATAATCCTTTGGCTATAAAGAGAAAAAACTATTTACAGCAACCATAACCACTACAACGCTTATAGAAAAAAGCCCTAAAACTAAATTGGCAATAGAAATATCAAACAAGCAAACAGAAAAAAAACCAAAGCCAAAGAGAATAAACAATGTTCGACCAACTTTAAGGAGATTTTTTCTTTGTGGCGTGTTAAAACTCCAGGCCAAATCCACAACTTCTTTTAGCAACACTTACACCCACCACCAAGGGGTAATGCACAGCTTTAAATGGGAGCCACAAACTGACCAAACTTTAACCTGATTTATTTAAAAAAATATTTTAGATAGACTTTTGTAAAATAAAAAAGATTTAGTGATGAGAAAAGGGAAGTATTTAGGAAAGAAATATTTACTTTTTAACATTTTTATGTATTTTTGATGGAACAAAAAATGCAGGCGTCCTTAATAAAAATATTTAAAATTTTTCTATTCCCAGAAAATTTTTTTTTATTATTTTTAAGCAAATTTAAGAAAACATTTTAATCAGCAGCCGTAATATTTTTCCGATTTTTTTCGTTGACTGCACTGTTTACATTAACAGACGGACGAATTTTACTTATCAAAAGACCGATCGGTATAAAAAACTAGGATAAAAGTGTAACAATTAGTTTTACGTTACAAATACTAGCGCAAACATTTTGGTTGTTTCTATTTTAATCTAATAAACTCTTTTCAGGAGCCAGTTTTTACGGTGATTTTAAAATAAGACACAATTTTTGTTCTCCCTGTGGTAGTTGCTTTATAGCATTTTAAGATCTTATTATATATATGCCTTTATTGTAGCCATTTTAAGGCCTAGGAGTGTTGCCAATTTTGAAGTTTTTTTTAATACTTTTTTTTTAAATTTTTTTCTTATGGTCAGTTTTAAACAAATTTTACTGGGTTTTCAATTACTTACCCATAATTTCATTGAAAATATATTGACAATATGTACTTTAATATAAGAGTGCAAAAACTTACCTAAAAAGAAAAAAGAAAATAGAAAACATTTTAGCAATTTCTGATTGTTGCGTATTTAAATTTAATAATTAACTTAAATGAATTATAATTTTTAACTTAGACTTTTAATCATATTGTTTTATTCTTGTTATAAATACCACAGAGGGCCAATTTTAATGTTTTTTTTTTTTTTATAAATCAAATTAGTCTTTTCTTTTTATATGACAGGTGTCTGTCTGGGTAATTCTTTTATACGAAAATTTCTATATTTTTTCTAATAATTGCTTGTTGCATTTCCAACTTATTCAATCATCAAGCTGTCTAATGAATAAATGGCTTTTCTTTTTTATAATTTTTTTTTTATTCTCCCTTAATTATGTCTCGCCTTTCAAACTTGTCAGAAAAACTGAAAAGCAATTATCCAGTTGCGTCTTAAAATATACATACAATAAAGCACCAGCATCTTTAATTTCTTTTAAAACAAATTTAAATAATTTTAAAACTTCAACAAAAGCAGCAGCAACAACAATAAATACAATAATAGACAAATCATACATGACAATTATGTGTTGTAATGCTGTCTGCATTATTTTACAGTGTGTGAACATAATAATAGGCACACATATGCCAAATAATTACATACACACACACACATGTACACATATGTATGTACATTTAAACAAGAATAAAATACAAACACAATTACAGTGACAGCAACAGCAACAGCAACAGCAACAGACAAAAGCAATTTAAAGAAAAAAGTTTTCAAACATAATGATTAGAGGTATTCAATGCAAGATTTAAACATTGCACTTTCAAAAATCAAAATTTAAATAATAATGGAATTATTTATCAAAAAGGTCATGAATTTTCGCAATGACAATATACGAGAATGTTTGTTACATGGTTTAGGCATAGAACGCTGAATACCCTTAATGTTAAATTTCACATTTCAAAGATATTTATTACAATTGTTGTCTTTGCTTTATAACATACAAAATTAAATTTAATTACAAAATTATCAGACAAATGGTAAAACGACCACAAAAACAATTATATTTTTTGCACACAAAAGAAATAGCAACAATAAAATTGTGTTTAAAGTCTTTTTTAACGCTTCGTTAGAAAAACGGCTAAAATAATGAGAGCACTGCAATGAGATTAATGCGCTGTGATAAGTAAACGATATGTTACGTATGTTTGTAATAGTTGTTTAAATGAAAAAATTAAAATCTATTATATAGAATTAAGGGAAGTTATATGTATTTAGTAAAATCCTACACTACAATATACCAAACACTATAACTTATGTACTTATTTGTGGGCGTTATATGGAAGTTAGGAGTAAGTATGAATCGTTTACTAAAAAACTAAAGTTCAAAAAAACCCGTGTTTTCTTAAAACTTATTTGCGATTTAATTGAAACCCCAAAACTGTGAAATTTAATTAACTAGTTTCTCTTAAAAATTATTATAAAACAATTTTTTTAAGTGTCAGTTATGGATATGGTGGCCATATTTTGTTATCATAATACAGAACAAGGGCAAATTTTACTATTGTTTTAATTTTAATTTTTCTTGTACAAACAAACATTATTAGATTCATTTAAATACAATGATTTCTTATAAAAACAAAAAATTATTTACATAAAAATTCACACATATTTACATATCACAAAATAACACAACTTAATTTTATATTTTTCTATGTTGTTGTTTTAACTTTAAACAAAATCAAGTTCCCAACTGAAAGAAATAGATCAGCACCACAAGACATATTTGGTATTAAAGAAAAACATAGCTAGCGACTCTGTTGTGTCTAAATTCGTTTTCCTTTTAAATTTCTGTAGTAAAAAGTGTTGGGTGTTAAAAGGATTAACGTGTTTATAGTGTTTCTTTTCTAAGATAAACAATTTATTTAGTATTAGATAGGGCTTAAGGCACAACAGCTTTTGTTACGCTTTAAACGAGATTAAGTAGGAAAAATTTTGCTTAAAACAGCTAAAAATTTGCCATCTTGTTTAGTTTATCTATAAACTTTGGTGTCATTATGTAGCTGGTCCAATTTGTTTTTGAATTTCTATAAAATTTTATGGTTTTATTCAATTGCTTATAACAGAGTTATATTATGGTATTTGCAACAATTTAAAATTGCTTACAAAAGAATTGTCGTGGAAATGCTAGTAAAACAAAAAAGCTGGCAACATTGTTTAGCAATATTTGCTTAAAAGGGTTGATGTTGAAGTTAAGGGAATTATTTTGTTTAAATACTAAACTAAACGCACTAAACTAAAACTACCAACAAAGAGGCATTTAATGTTAGGCTGTCTTTTTATAGTTTTTGCCCTTAACCAAATATGTGGAAAAAATTGTGGCATAAACCACATATTGCCAACCCCTTCCCCTTATTCTCTTCTCTCCTCTTCCCAAAACAACACCACACATGAGTTTTTATATCACTGACTTGTAACTTGTTTTTGTATTTTTGTTTTACCATATATATCAGCCATAAAAACAAAATTTAAGACTCTTGATAAGATAAATATGAAATACAAATGTTTAAGGGCGATAGAAAACGAACGGGTGCAAAAACCCCCAGCACTTGGCACAACAAAAAAACATTACCACACATGGCAATATCTAACTTATTTCTTTTTTATGTATGTTGCAGCTTCTCTAGCTCGTAAAAATATTTACCATATTATAGGTTTAAGTTTAGAATTTAAAATCAGCTTAAAAAAGGAAAAAGAAAAGCAATAAAAAAATACTCCCACATTTCTTGATACATTTTCTTGAAAAGAGTTTTTGTTTTAATCTATAAACATAAAGAAACAGAAGACTTTTTTCTAAAACACAACATTTAAAGCCTTCTTTAGGCTTAAATAACATTTTTGCAAAATAAATTTTCATTATTTGTTTGTACTTTTTTTTTAATAAATTTTGTTTTATTTCATTTTACTCTCTTTAGAGATTTATTAGAGTGGAAAAATTTTGTTTAAATAATATTTTCCAACAAAAAAAAAGGCTGCTTTATTTAATTTTAAACTGATTTAATGCCATTTAAGTTGAAGTGCATTTAAAAAACATTTATTTGGTAAAACATTTACAAAATTTATAGTTTTTTAAGTGCCTAAAACAAATAAGGGCTTATTAGTGCCACTAGTGGAAATAATTTTATGGTTTTAGGAAATCCTAAATTATTTAATAAGGGTATTTAATAAAAAATCTGAAAATTAAACAACATAAGCCAAAAAGCTGACAAAAGTTTAACGCATTATTAATTATTAGAATATAATTACAGTACATTATCCAGAAAATATATAACTTCAATACACAAAAAGAAAGCATTACAACAATTTATAATTTTTGGTCCAAATTGGTATCATGTCACTATGGTAAGAAAGTTCTGGAGTGATACCAAAACAATAACATAGCTGTTGTACCAAGAGAGGTCAATTCTCCAAATTGTCCGCTGATAAAACCAGTGGAAAGATATTGGCTCTTGTGAAAAGAGAATTGAAGAGCAGAAAAAAGGTGTTCCACAATGTTGAAGATTTTAAAAAGAGATGATAAATGATGAAAAGCACAAAACAGGTGCCCCACAATGTGGAAGATTTTAAAAAGAGATGCTCAAACTATTCTAAAGAAGTGACTGAAACAACTATCAAATCTCTAATGAAAGGGTTGCCAAAAAAAGGTCCACGAGGTCATACGTAGTGGTAAGAACTATAAAAGTTATATTAATTTCTGTGATCTGTAATATAATATCAATTAAATAAAAATACAAAATCTAAACTCTAAGATCAACCATTTCCGAATTATTAAATTTAATACATATATGTTAAGATTTTTTCGATCGTCTTCCTTATATTGTATTTTAAATTTTGACCTCATAATTTGACCTCAACTATACTGTGCTAAAAAAAACTCAACATAATAATTATTAATAAAAATTAATAAATAAATATAATTAATTAAAATGCAATAATAGTTAAAAGAAAAATTTCAAAAATGTAATTTTTATAATAAAGAATAAAAAATGTATTTTCCAAAAATATTTGATAAATTTCTAAATTTCTTTTTTTAACTTTAACTTTTGCATGTATAATTTTCTAATCTAATATTTGCTTTAATTTAAAAACAATATTCATTTGTGCACAAAATTTAATTGGCTTAATTGGTTTTTCCCAATAAAATCTAAATAGTTTACGAATAAACAATACATGTATTTTACTTTTAGGCCAAGTATTTACAATGAATTTTATTGCCAATCTGCTTGGGGTTTTTAGACTTTATTGTTGCAGGCGTGCACAGACATGCACATACACGCACAAATTCACACACGTAATCATTGCAATATTTTTAGTGAAAATAATTTTAAATAGATTTCAAGCTTTAGTTTTTAGTTTTTTTTTTTTTTATCTTTATACACAACAACTGAAATGACAAACAAACAAAAAAACCACGGGCTGTTTAATAAGGGCGCAAATTGATTCTTCTGGTGTTAAACGAATGAGTGTTCAAAACGATTGGTGTCAATAGATTGGCATTACAAAGAGTATTAAATAAATAAACCCCAATTCATACACTCTCTCAAGCACAAACACACGCACACACACACAGAATTTATATAATATAAATTTAATATATTCCATACACATACATACATATGTATGTATGTGTGAGTGTAAAAGTTAATTTATTCTAAATAAATCCCACACACACTAACCAACCAAACAACTCAATAATATGGATTTATATTTAATAATATATTGTTTCATTTTATTTATTATTATTATTATTATTATTATTATTATCTGTAAATAAAGTGAATTTAATAATAATAATAATGATGATAAAAAATTGTCTAACAATTTACTCTAATAATAATAATGAATGTTTAGATTTTTATTACAAATGTTTTATTTAGGTTTTTAATAAAATTTAAATTAAATTTACTATTTCTAGCTATTGTTTGTATAGATAGAAATGGTTAAAGTTCTATTTCTTTTTTGTTTTTCATTTACATGATTTTATTTATTTTTTTGAAAACAATATAAAATATGCAAATATATTTTAATAAAATGTTCAAAAAAAAAGATGGATAAACATACACACACACACATACAAATGAATTATTATGGCTGAATAGAGAAATGATATAAAAAAGTAGAGGAGGAAACTAAATAGTCGATTTTAAGCTTAAATATTAAAACGAATTGACTTTAATATATTGTAGAGTAGACTATAGTATGGAATATAAATTAGATTATAGTTTGGAATACAGACAGACAACGCACCTGTTTAAACTTAAGTGAAGGCTTAAGGTTTTTTGAACGAAATTTTCATACATACATACATAAGTATGTAATTTGTTTTATAAACGTTTGATAACTTTAAAAATTGTTTATGAATATGGGTGTAGAAATGTAGACTTGACTTTATCGTAGACATAAGGCAGACTTACTATGACTAATATGTAGACCATCTTGTAAAGGAATAATCAAATTGTTATAAAATTATTTAAATTTTGTTTTGTTTTTATAAATTTTTTTGTAACATGTTCCGTCTTCTGTTCTGTGGTCATGTTTCGTGGCCATACTCAACGATGTTTTTTTCTTTGCGTGTAGCTCAGACTATAATGCAAACTTAAGCTTAAGCTACAGTCACATTATACAAATATTTGCCCAAAAAAGCGTTGCTATTATTTTTATACCCTTCACCAGAGGTGACAAGGGTATATATAAGTTTGTCATTTCGTTTGTAATTTCTACAATATTCATTTGCGACCCCATAAAGTAATTCTGGATCGTTTTAGATAGGGAAGTCGATTTAGACATGTTCGTCTGTCCGAAATTACCTCAAGCTGCTTGCTATTGAAAACCAGTAAAATCGCTTTATAACTGACCGATATATAAGCCAAAAACGACGACTACTAATTTTTCTTTTGACACAAAAATTATTATATTTGTGTAAGACATGCCTTTTAGGGAATTTCAATAGAAAAACAAATTTTTTTTACACACAAATTATTATATTTAGGTGTAAGACACATGCCTTTTTGGGCCCAGAATCAGCAAAGCTTTGGCCGAAAAACCTATATGGACTAAAATTAATATCATAACAGAATCAAGTTTTCTAAGACTTTAAATACCTTTCGGACATAACAAATACACGTAGTGAAGGGTATATACATACATAAAGTAGACTATAATAGGGACTTAGGCTATGTCAGTGTTAACTTTTTTGTGACTAAAGCTTAAGTTTATTTTGATTTAAATTTACAGCAGGACAACTTTATTTTTGCCCCTATTTAAGGTTGTAACATGCTCTCTCTAGAGTAGTAGAGAAGGAGTTATTTAAAACACCCCTCACAATGTCTACAAATGTCTTTTTCACATTTTTTCTTTTCATTTTTGGACCGCAGTAAAACAAATATGTAATCAAATAACAAATATGAAAAGTAAAAAATAAAAAAGCATAAATGCCAGTGGAAAAAAATGCCACTGCCACAAGGATTGTTATCAACAGTTCTGGTGGTTTGGTCGGTAGGTATAGTTTTTATTATTTTACATGCATATATTGAATTTACAAGTCTACATACACATAACTTTATAGAGGAAGAGCAAAAAAAATTACATAAAATATTCACTTCATATTTCGTTTATTTTTTTTTTTTATTATTATTTTCGCTCTCTTTGCTTTTATTATTATTATTTTACTAGTTTTTACAACTATAACTAGTGCTATGACTACAAAATGAATAAATAAATATATGTAGAAAAAAAACAGAAATGTTTATATAAAACAACAACTCTATTAAATCCATAATATCCTTTCAGCTACAAAATAAATATTAAAATATTAAAAGGAAGAAAAAAAAACACGAGAGATATGTATATTTGTTTGTATGTAACCAAACAAAACAGTGGGTGTAGAAGAGGAGAGGACAGGAAGAAGAGGATTGAGGGTATTTCCACTTTAAAGTCTTAAAAATTTTTTCAGGACAACTTTCATATTAAAATTCTTGATAATATGGGACTAATGTTCTTGAGCTTAAAAAATATTTTTTTTCTAAAAGAACTAATTCTTAAACTCTTAGGCCAGGTGATTCCTTCTAATCCCATAAACCATTATTCTAAGGCCCTGCGTTAGGCCTTGTTTGAATGTAAAAAAAAATTTTTTTGCAATAAAAATGTATGTGTGTTTTTTCCCCATTAAAATATAACAGTAATAATTAAATAGTAAAGATAAAATGTTCAAAAAAAAAATTTTACAAAAAGGAAAAACAAAATATTTTCTTAGTTAATTAAATACTTACCGCCATATTTATAAAAAAATTTCAAGCTTATTGAAGGTTTATTGAACAAATTTTATATGAAAGTTTCGTTCAATAAAGCTTCAATAAACTTAAAAATTGTTTATAAAATCGTGTCTATTTTTTTGCGTAACAATTCGTCTGTCGGATGACTCCTTTTGGCCCGGATGACTTTATTTGGCCCATCTTGTATTTTATGCAGTTCTTTATGAAATTGATACATTTGCATCAAAGAGCATATATAAGTGTAGGCGCATTAAAGCGCGTGAATGTGTTCAAGCATGGTTGCCAGATGAAACGAATCATCGAAAATACTTCTTATTTTTAATAAAAAAAATATATATTAAGTAAAGTAATTTCAAAAATATTTTGGTTTAATTCCATTCAAAATATGATTAAACTATTTTTCTGGCAACGCAGATTTGCCATCACTCTGTGCAAATAAAATTACGATAAATACACGCGGGGGTGTGAGAAAGTCGGTGGACAACTAAATAAATAATAGACTAGATGTGGTGTGGTTGGCGTTTGTGCTGCCAAGCAACTGGAAAAATCAACAAAATGTCACAAATGACAAACACATGACATATGACGACATACGCATTCATACATACATACATACAGATTAATGCACATGACAACAACAACAAGAACAACCATAAAGATATAAATAAATATCAACATTAATACACTAACGAAAACCATTAGAATAAATCAAACTTCAAACAAGTTGCCAGCCGTGTTGTGATTACTTGGGCAAAACCACCCTTAAGAACTGTATCCCACTAATAGCACCACCATGATTAACACATATGTTCATACATACATGCATATATATATATATGTATGTCAGTTTGATGATGCACTTAGTTGAAATATTATTTAGTTGGGCAGACCCAGACAAACTGTCATATACTATGTATGTACGTATCACCACAATGTTTCTATGCAATTATAATGTACATACATTCATATGTGTTGAGTTTTGATTAGAAATTTTGTTTTTGCTTTGATTGTTTATAACAAACACACACACACACAACCACTCTGTGTGTGTGTATCCTCCTTTTGACATTTATTGTAATATGAATTTATTAAGAGATTGATTAGAATGTGGGGAAGCATTAGATATTACCCAGACCTTTTTGGAGCCCCATTAAATCACTGACATTTAACAAAAAAAAAACCATTGATAGCTGACTGGTCAAATCATCAATGTTAATATAAAAGAGGTGTCACAACAAGATTTCAATGACATGGGAGAGAGCAGGTTTTTTTCAGGTGTATTTTATTAAATATATGGATACATTTTAGCTTCTGCAGCTACATAATCTCTTATTTAAAGGAGAAATCATTGCGTTAATATCCTAAATGGTACAAACTTAATACGATTACAACCGCTATATTATAATTTTGGTCCTTTGCACCAGCATTAAATGAAACGTGATTTTAAAATGTAAAAGAATTTGTTTTTTTTTTTGTTCTTCAGCAAAAAAAAGTTTGTCTCATTTTTGCATGCACAATCATTTGTAGCATAAGACTAGTTGTAAGTAAAATTTTCTTACAATTTCTGCACAATAATCCTGGTAAAATTTATTAATTTTTTGTCATTTTCATTTTCTACTTTTTAAACAAAAGGTAGAGAGAATAAAAATAAGCCTCGAAAAAATTAGCAACAAGAACTGTTCCTTTTGTTGGAAAATCTTAGGGAGTTTTTCTGCATTTGCGAAATGATGTAAAACCAAAATTTAATTGTAATTAAATGAAGTTTCAATACATTTTAAATTAAAAAAAAAATAGATTAAAAAATGCATTTTTATTTGTTGAACCTTCTCCATTTTAAGGACCACTACTAAGGTTCGTAGTTAGGACCATTTATGGGTCGATTATGGATGTCAACCAAATTTCAGTTGTGTTGTGTCTACATTTTTCGTTTTAAGTAGACACATCCTGGTCTTTTGGTTTTCTTGTGTATCTTTTTTATTCTACTTTTAAGTTAACTGTGTGAGAAGATTTTATATATATTTTTTGCTTTTGTTTACTGTTTTATTTTTATTTTGTAGCATATAGTTATTATGTAGTATTTGTTGAGCTTAAGTTTTTGTTTCTCCCCTTAAATAATAATTTCAAACACTTAGATGTTTGTTTTAGTACGATGAAAGACTCATCCCCTTTATAATGCTCTTGCCTTGTAAGGCTTTTAAAAGACAATAAACTTTGCTAAACTTAAAGGAAAAATACAATTTGTTTGCAAAAACTAAAAAAAAACAATAGAAGAAACAACAACAACTATGTTTTAACAACACAAAAAGTGTAGTAATAGCTGTTTCATTGTTATTGTAGTTATTGTTGCTGTTGTTGGAGGGTCTAGAATAGAAAAAATAGACAAAATTTCTAAGCGTTTTTAAGCAAAATAACAAAAAAAAAATTATTTTAAGCTAAAGGAAGATGATGATGATGATGATGATGTCCTTAGAACACTTAAGTACATAAAGTCTAGTGCTTAGGTGGGTGACTGTTGTATGCATAAGAAATAGGACTAACTGTAGCCTCTTTTTGTATAAGAAAAATTGTTTTTAAAAAGGAAGAATTCATATGTTGTTGTAATCAAATGGTTGACTGACTTGTTTTCTAAAGATGTGCCTGACAGCCAGCCAGTGCCTTTTAGCTTTTAAATGTTTGATGGATTTGTTTTACTGCTGGTGTTTTAACTAAACACTAGTTTACTTCCGGTTTTTTTTTTCTTTTCTTTTTGAAGAGTTAAAGTAAAATTTTGTAAAACTATTAAATAATTCAAAAGAGGCAAACATGCAGAGAATTTTTTACAAAAAAAAAGGTTTAAAGAATTAAATTTGTAAAAAAAATAAACTGCCCAAACATATTTTATTAAGAGAGTCCTTACCTGAAACAATGTGGAATAAAAAATTTCTTAGGGAAGTGAACATTTCATGGAAGAACACAAATAATGTAACAAGAAAGTTTTTTAAATCCTTTGTGAATGTCTTCTAAAAATTTTTTTTAACAAACAGGAATTTGTTTTTGAAACGCTATTTCTTCAATTAAGAATAAAACGAAATTTGCTGATTCGCAGAATCCTTCTTCTAACAATAAATGATGAAAACTTTTTGAAAAAGTTGATGTTAATAATAACATAAACATACAGGTGACTATAACAGGCTGACTTCATGTCTTAAACACAAGGTTCGAAAACAAATTTTAAAAAAGGTTTTTTTCAATTGAGTTTTAAAAATGTTTCTATTAAAAATGTTTTTTTTTTATTTCTTTTAACAGGGAATTTCTAAACAAAATTAAGTAAAATTACTGGGCGCGAAGGATTTTTATCTAAAGCGATGTTTTAAGAGAATTTTTTTTAACAGCCATAGGGACAAAAAAGTCAAACGGTTTGGTACCCTAATTTCTATTGCTGCGAATGCGAAGGACCTATACAGTAAATACATTTGTTTGAAGGACCATTACATAGAAAAATTTTGTCGAGTAAAGTTATATTTGAAGCAGCCATTTAAATTGCAACAGAAGTCAACAATATTGTTATCAAATGATTTTTAAGAAAATTTTTATTCAAAACCTTTATTTGTTTTATATTTCCTATAATACATTTTGCTATTTTCAAAGTCATATGTATATTTAATTTCATAAGTTAATAACATTGAAAATTGAATACTCTTACTCTAATCAAAGTTTAAGAGAACAAAAGGTCTTATTTTCTTTGTCATGGCATGAGGTGTCATGATCTTGTACGAGCTAAAGTTACAAAAACCCATATGAAAAAGCATAAAATTAAGTAATAGAGAACAATATGTGGTTAGTTTTATATGATAAACTCCCTTCAAAAAAGTTTGGAAATATACAATTTTTTTTTTTAATTTTGACTATTTAGTATTAAATTTTTAAACACGTATAAATTGATAATGAAACCTTACACCCAACTACATATTGATCTTCTTTT
>NDXZ01011397.1:0-11946 GCA_003055125.1 Paykullia maculata
AAACTATTGTACTGATCTTTTGTAATTGAATATCTAGAATCTCTATTTGATTCCAATATTTTGATATTTTCAATTTTAAAATAACCTAATACAGAATTGTTGAGCCATTTAATTTTGCTATAATCGGTTCATGGCTGTACGAATCTCCCAAAGATATTTTTAGTTGATAAATATTTTAAAAAATTTAACAAATTTAATACAAACAATTTGTATATTTATACAGCAATAACTTTGACTAAAAATAGTAACTTTCTGTCTATTATTTGTCTAAAAGGTAAAATATTTTTATATATAAAATATTTTTAAATTTAAAAATATTTTTTAAACAATTATTTTTGGTTTTTATTCTGGCTTAAGTTCATTTAAAATTTCTTAGTATTTTTTTTTATTGTGATCATGATATAATAATGATATGATAAATATTTTATTCTTTTAACTGCACTCAGTGTAAATTAGATCTTAATACACAAATTATTCTTTCAGGCTCAATAATGCTCCACAAATACTTGATCCCGGCTACTACACAAGGCTTACTATCAAAAATAGCCTAAGCGGCAGCAAAAGTATTAAAAATAGGTATGTATGTATTAAAACTGTTAACAAATAATTTTGAAATCGTAGTTAAAATTAACCATATGTCAATGTCAATGTAAATATATTGGAGTAAAATGTGTAATATCGTCGGGCTTAAGCGACTTTGTTTTCCCCCTTGCTACTTCCTTGTGAACAAGTATAAACTATTTAGGTGTTTAAAAAAATACGTCTTTAATACAAACATTTCTAAATTTATCATTGAAATTTCAAACATAAATTATGTCGAAGCTAGATAATCATCTAGTTTGAATTTTTTTTTAAGGAAAATTAAAAAAAATTTAAAGTAAATTCATTCATTTAAAACCACGTTCATATATTTTATTTTCTACACCCAATTTTTATCATTTTTAAGACACCGCATATGTAATACACATACAAATGTAAACATCCTTTCAGTAAACAAGAAACAAAGAATACTTACATATGTTAGTATGTATATAAACGTATACATATGTAGAAATAAATACATACATATACAACACGTTTTTATGTGGTCTTCATTAACCAGAGGCATGGAAAATTTAATGGTTCATATAATTTAGATGACATGTGTTAGAAGAAAGGCATACAATTTAGTTTGTTTTTTTTTCTTATTTACTTTAGCTCTTTTTATATATATTATTTTAAAGTTTAATATTGTAGAAGATTACTTACAAGAAAATATAAAAAAACCTTTGTAAAAGTATATATACATATATATATGTAAGGGCAAGCTGAAAAGTACTTTGAAGGCATTGAAATTTAATATAATATCATTATATTAAGGCATTAGAGAAAGTTTAGTTACTTTAATTGACGTCTTATTGGTTGGCAATAGTCGAGAATAATTTGTAAAATTTTTTAAGAAACTTTTAAGCCAGCCATCCTTATGCTGTGTGTATGTGTTTTATTTCCTCAATAAACTTTAAATCTTAAAGTGAAATGTTTGTTAAAGTAGACTCACAAGAAAAATGTATAATAAAAACATACTCATCTACATACAAAGCCACTTACGCAAGTGTTTGATTTTAAACACCCATTCATACCCCCCGCCTAAGGGAACGTTAAAATATTTATATGTATTTATGTATGTATGTGTGTACTTTAAACTTAAGTTTATTTTATCAAGCAAAGACATTCGATGAGAACGAGATACAAAAAACCAAGACCAAATGGTAAAAACAGGAAAGTAGAAAGTGGCTTATATTGTCTCGTTAGTATTGTATGACTATTGTGTTTAAAAGTACTTGTAAGTAAGAAATCTAAAGATAGAACTGGAGGGGGTTTTTGATATTAAACAAATATGTATACATAGATATACATATATATACATTTTTTTCTACTTAAAAAAGCGTGAAATTTCTTAAAGATTGAAAATTTCTGGGAAAAGGCATTATTCTCCTACTGCTTCTTTATATTAAATATTAAAATACTCAAAGAAACTTAAAACGATAAAACCCTTCAAAACCCCCTTTGAACATTCTTGGGAAAATTCGTATCAACATTACAAGATGTTTTCCTTATTATTATGTTGTAGTACGGGTAATTTAAAAGTGTAAATGTTTTAAATAAATTTCTCTAAGGAAGTTAGATGGTACATAAAATTACCTAGACTAGAATAATAAAAAAGGCTTGACTTAAAATTAAACCGATTATAAAATTGAAATGTAAAGAGGATTTCTTCAAAAATAGCATCAGCAAAACAAGTTCTCTAAGTACAAACACTTTGGTATGTTAAAGGTGTTATGTACAAATCTATACAAGAGACTCGTCTCTCTTTTAAAGTTTTGTACAAATAAGTTTTTAACACGTTTGCGAAGATAAAAAAAAAATTCTATTACAAGGTATGAAGCTGTTGTCTATCCTAGAAGTAATAGTTGTTTGGTTGTTAAAATATGGTTTAGAAAAGTTATATCTACAAAAACTATGGAACTCGCTAGCTACTGCAAGCTGCGCTAATGGACTACAAACAATTACATTTTACAGAATTAGTTTTATTTAATTTCCTTCTGCCAAAGTTTCTAGTATATAGAACGTAATACAGTCCCGTTTATATTTCTAAAATATTGTGCAACGTTTATAATTGAAAAAGATCCAAGTTATCATTTGAGTTACCTTGCCGACACATATAGTCCGAGTAAAAATCGATCTAATATTGTTAAATAGTCAGATGCACTGTAGCCAGAGTTTAATAACCTGTTTGGTGCTACTTCTATTTCATAGTTTAATAACCTGTTTGCTGCTACTTCTATTTCATACAGAAATATCCAGAATCAGAGTTAATACCATAATAGACCTTGACCATGATATAAGGTCAACAAAAATAATTTACTATTCGTAACGAAAAATAAACTTACAGGGCGATCTCAACCTTTTAGCATAATTACATATATGACTTCGAGTTAAACCACATTATTGAGAGGGCTAATTTGAATTTCAACTATTATCTGCCATGTGCAGTAAGGCACCATTCTCACATGCTAGCTGGCATGTAGCTCTATTTCCTTGAATATAGAAATAATTCAGTTGTTCAGTAACTGTATTTTTTAAAGTTTATGTTTTAATACTTTTTGTATGGTTTTTCTCAAAAAATTAGTAGCAATTTATTGTTGATTATCAGTATTTACGAAATTCCTTTAATAATAATTTAATTAAAGTTAATAAGCATTAATATCAATCCACCTCTAGCATATATATCCCACATGCATGTAAGAAAGAAGTTAAGCAATTTGTTATTGGCAAACAAAATTAAAAGTAGATGCAATTGTAGTTAATAACGAAATTGATATAAATTTATTCGTTATAGCTATAAATACTACATCCGGACTTATATAACACCTACGGCCATCGAAAATTTTGTTTCAGCTAACTCAGGGAGAAAAGGACTAACGTCTATTGCTTATTCGACTTTCCTATCTATATATAAGAATTCGAAACACACATAAAGATATATCAGCTATATACATAAGTTTGCAAGTAAAATGTATGGAAAAAACAAATGGGTGTTAAAATTTACGTTTTATTTTTTGTTTATATCTCAATGTCTAAAATTTTTTATTATTGCCGAAAACACAACGCCCTTGACTTTCTAAATAAATAAATTTGTTATGGATTATTGAACATTTAAATGTAATGTTTTGTCTCGATAATCTGCTACAATAATAGAAAAGGCCTCTTTTATAAAAACATATAAATTTATATTGTATTTTTAACTCTACTGTACATACTTATTATACATGAAAGAGCGCTATATTTGGTATTATGTATACTGATTTTGTGTTTAGTATAGACAATATCAATATTGTAAAGCACTTTTCAAGGTATTTTTTTTTTCATATATAAAATATATATTACTTTTGAGATACACTTTATATGAAAGTAACCGTTAAAGTAACAAAAGACGACTCTGTATTACACTGGAATAAAATTATGTTCATTAAATTACCCTTTGCTCTTTGTCCTTGCGTTTAAGCATTGTTTCATTTTGATCGACATCGAACAAATTAAGATTCTAATGTATAATAAATACAAATTTTAACCAGACTCTATTCTTCTGTTCAAGCATTATTATGCTTTTAAAAGATGTTAAGATGAATGGACATTGCTTGATCCTTATAAACTCCTTTTAGGAATTAGAAAAAAAAATTATTTAAGCAAACATGTAACAACAAAAAATATAACAAAATAATAATACTCAAAAAAAAAATGTTTTTTTCTGATGGTGGGCTAAAAAAACATTCACAACAAACAACAAGCAATTTAAAATTTATATGGTTTGCTTTTATTGGTAAATATTTTCTTGGCTTAAAAATAAATAACATAAATTGAAGATTTTTTTTTTTAAACACAAATGTGTAAAAAATCCCCAACCACAGACTCAATGATAAAGGATGATTTGGGGGGGAAGAAAACAAATACTTAGCTTTTTTTATTGTTATGTTTATGTAAATGTTTCTTGTCATAAATTTATTTTAAAATCCCATTTATTTGAATTCGAGTGTAAATAAGGATACGAATTTACTTATTCACACAAACATACATGCATATGGTCATTAGGGATTAAAATGCATAATATTGCTAACAGTGGAATAATTTTCATAAGAATTTTGTGGTTAATGAAAACTTTAAACACAGGTGTCCTTTTGTTTAAAGATTAAAATTTAAAAATGTCAACTTGTTTTTATGGGTTTTGTAAAATGAGTATTTTTGCTAGACTATTTTATTTATTAATTTCAAAAGTAAGAAGCTCTTTCACTTTAGGAAAAATCACTCTTTGTTTATTTATGAGACAGAGGGTATATAAATTTAAAGGCCAACTGGTGTAAGGTTTTTGTTTAATATCAAATAATAATCTATAAATATTAAAACAATCTCTTTTTTGAAAAACCTTTAACGTTTGTATAAGTTTAACCATGAGTGGTAAAAGTTGATCTATTTAAGTTTTGAATAACATTTTTAATATAACAATTCGTTGGATGCTTTGGATACTTTGGTAAAAAATAAATTTTATGTTAACCATAATGCTAAAAAACAGAAAACAGCCACTTATTAACCCGTTTTGATTTTTTTAATACCAGTTTCTTGAAATTATGCCCAAAAATTACACTGGGCAATAAAATTTCAACTTTGTTGTGCCACGCTAGCCACAATTTTTTTTACTTTAATAAGATACTGTTAGTAAATACAAACACACAATTAAAAAATTTTTATTAGCTAAGAATTTTATTTACTGATGTTATTTTAATATTTCAAACAACACTGACAAGTACAAGAGTTGTGTTATAAATTTACGATTTGAGATTTCATAGCAAATTTAACTCCTTGTTGCTCCCCTTTATGAAATGACCCAAAACCATGGATTTCATTTTAAAGGATAGCGCTTTTTGTCTTTGAAATTCTTTACAAGTACTTTCTTAGTATTCATTGCACATAGCTTCCAATTTTAAAGAAAAAAACTCTAGCTATGACTCTAAAAAATTAATATTGAACGACGTATGGCACCACAATGTTTTACAAACCAATCATAGCTCTGTAACTGTCACTCTTATCGTTCCTTGAAAAGTTTCAACAACTTTCTTAAAAGATATTTATGCTCCAATTGGTAGGTTTTATCAATCTCGCTGATTTGAGGTCCATCGAAAATATCCTTCTCTATCTTTGCATCACATTTTTTATGGAAAATTTCTTTTTTCCTTAATTCAATTGTGATCACTTGAAGACGTAATAAGACAAATTTAGGAGTTAGGGATGCTCATGTAGGGAAAATCTTTTAACGATAATGGGTTTTTCTGTCCTGATTAAGAAAACGAAACAATTTTATATAATCCAGCTAAAATCCACTTTACAGATCATTGGACTTTAAATAATTGCAGATTTTTAAATAATATGTAGTATTTTTGATCACAGTGAAACCAAAAACACTGATAATATCTTTCCAATATAAATTTAATACAATTTATGCGTAATTTTTTAAAGTTAATTCACAACATATATAACAAAATGAATCCAGACCGCTATTACACTCTCTCGACATATTCCTATAATCTCAAAAATTACTAATAAAGCAATTAATTTCCATCAATATAAGAATAACTATTTTACGACTCTTTTCACGAATGTTTGCTTGTTTTTATAGTCGTTGTACTGGTTTTATATAGCAGTTATCAACACATCTTAAGAAATCTGAATCCAAGTCAGTTTATTAATCAGGGTTCTACCAGCGTGATTAGGAGATATTTAATAAAATAAAAGTTTTCCCATAAAAGTATGTTCATAATTCTTGGACATTAATAAACCAGTTAAACTTAAAATTATCTTAAGAGTATGTCTTGCTTAAATTATTTAAATGTGGAAAATAAATGTTTTGCAACAGGTCCCCAGACAATTTTTTATATTGAGATATCGACTAAGTCTTCTTTTTGATTCGCAAAAAAAAAATGAAGAAATTTCAAACCTAATGATAAACTTAGTTTTACCCTTGTCACTCATCAAAAATGATATAATTAAATGGCTATTAATTATTTCTTAATTAAGAAATTAATGACGTCGAAATAAATGTCTTTTTTTTTAATTTCGTTTTTTATTTATTCTACATATAAGATGCGATTATTAATTCAAAATAAATACTTTGGTCGCGATATTTTTAAAGCAAAAAATTATAAATATTATTTCTAAAAAATAACGGTTAAATTTTAAAAAGTTAAAAAAAACTTAAGTATTTAAAAAAGCAACTGAACATGTTTCAACATTTTATTGTTGTTTAAATTAAATATTTTTTTTTTACAAAAAACTATAAAATTAGCAATTATCTGTCAATTTGGGTACTAACATAAAATTTTACGATATTTTGTTGTTGTTTAAAATAAATTTACTTTAAAAATTATCCTTTTCCTTTCCTAATTAAGTTAATGATAGTTAATATAAAACGTTTAACGTTAATCTTGTATCGTATTGAAGAACAGAAAAAACAATCATCAGAGATTAGTACAAAATAACACAGACAATAACAGTAAAAAAAAGTAATAAATGACAGGACCGCCATCTGTTTTAAAAAGAAATAAAAGCTGTCAATTCAACATTTTAATGCCTTTTACCTTTTTGGAGGGTATTACAGTTACTCGTCCTTTACTAGTTTTCGTACTCATTTTTTGCATGCTGTTTGTGTGGATATTAAACGATGATTGTTTCGATAAAAAAAAATGAGAGGAAAAGCACTTTTTTAACTCGTTAAGGCTAATCCTTGTGTAATGGAATCGTCTTAGGTTGGTTATGCCTTGAGTTTTTTTTCATTTCTTTTTTCCTCTTTTTTTGTTTTTGTTACGCTAGTGATAGAAACTCAAAGTTATGATGTCTCAGCTGGTGTTTGCCAAAGTGATGACTTTTGGATACGAAATGATAATATGATGATGGTGGCATTGTTGGTAATGGTGGTAGTGCTATGACAGCAAAAAATGTTGCTATGAGTATAACCACTACCAGCTATGGACAGTTATTTTTTATTATTACGGCAGGGTGTTGATACTACTCATCGCGTAGTTGTAGTACTTTGAGTAGTAAAGAACAGAAGATGTAACCAGAAGCACAGATTTAAGCAAATGACTATGGTTGGGTTGCGTTACTTGCTACACTTTTTCAACTTATTTTTGTCGTTCTTTTTTTTTTTGTTATGTGGATATTTAAGCCCTTGTCATATTCTTGTAATGAGTTGATGAACAAGGATTAGTACATGTTTTACTGTATTGTACTTTATTGTCATCACTTTAGTAGCTTTTTTTCTTTTTAATACAAGAATAAAAAAAGCTACCAAAGAAAAAAATTAAAAAATGACATAAAAGCGAAAACAATATACGTTTTTTCAGAACTATAAAGAGAACATAATACAAGCACGAACAAAGTACATAAAAAAGAGAAAGAAAAGAAAAATAAATTAAATGTTAAATATGATATATTATCATGGCTATGCTTTCATCAATTACCAGTTACAAAACGAAAGAAATTGCAAGAAAAAATAAAATATGATGAAACTAAAGTAAAATTTCCAAGTTAATTTCTGTACGCGTTTAGAATAATTACAACATTAATTAGTAACTCTTTTTTTTTTGGAAATAAAAAATTTTAACTGTGACACGTTTCTTGTTATGTTTTTTTTTTAACATTATATGCATCAACACATAATATTTAATGGAGGAATCAACGTGTAGCTAAGCTGCATGCAATATAAAACGTTTTACACTTATGAAGTTAGAATTTTTGAAGAAATTTTATCGAATATGAGCAAAATGTTTTTAAGGTATTTAAAGTGACAGTTGAGCTTAAAATTTTAGGAAACGAATAATTAAGAAATTCTTACAGCTATACTTTGACTTTTCTACATCTGATATTGGTATTGGCGATAAATATGACCACATTCATAATATGTTTGTGATTATCATAAAGATGATTTAACGATTTTGTGATAATTTTTCTTTGCATGTAGGAAGTACAAATTATCAATCGCAACAATTTAAAAACATTTTTTTCGCTGCAGATATATGATTATCGATAATTACCATTATTGCACACACTTGCCCCTGTATGTTCATTAGTATGTACGTCGTTTAACATAAATAACCGAAACTTGTAAGAAGTGTATTCTTCTTATTGGCATATGAATGCGCTTTACAGGAAGCACATATAAATTGCCTTTACAAATACAATAATTTTAAGCAGAAAATGGAAAAACTTTAAAATTTTTATACATTGCCTTACAGTAGCGTGTACTAGAAAGGCATTACAGCAGTGAGTAAAAATTTATTATTATTATGATGAGAACCGAACATAAAAACTTGAGAGATCAAAATATTGGATGATGCAATAAGAAAAAGAGCAAAAGAAGCATCAAAGCCCACGATTTTAATATATATTTAATGCGCTGAAATAATCACTTTAAAGAAAATGCGTCAAAGTGGGACATTGCAAACAAATATCATGCCATATGTTAGCAGGTTTGTAAGCAATAGGAGCTTAACATTCCCTTACAAACCTGCTTGTGGCGAAGCAGCATTCTTTTGATCTAAACAGAATGTGTATTTTTATAACTTAAGGTATTAAAAAATATTTTAGATTAATACTCTTTGAATGATTGGCAGGAATAAATATATATATATAAGTTTGTCCAACTGTTTAAAATTTTTCAGTAATAATTTGCTTTCCACAAAAAAAATTACACCCGTGTTCACATGGATATAAAACAATTTCCATATGATCGCAAAAAATATTAAAAGCTGTAAATTATATGTTTGTGTTACTCATTTACTTAATTTTCGATAATCATAAATATATGATAACTATTATCTTAGAGGAATATGTATTCACTTTCATACGTATGTATCAGATATCTAGTAAGAAGTATATACATATATACTGCAAACACTTCTGTTATAGAAATAAGTAGGAGCCACTAAAATTTATTAATATATTATTACCTTCAGTGTAAGTAGTATTAGTTTTGACAATATTTGATGATTTTCATGACATTTCGCAAATCGATTTTAATGCTACGACAGCAGGCTACCGACTACATGACTACAGACAGAAACATTTTAATAAAGCAATTTATTTCTATTAAAAACTCTTGACTGATGATTCATTTTTTATATTTAAGTTTTGTTTTGTTATTTTATGTTAAGTAAACAAAATTTTCTTTAAAATCTTATTTATTTCACATTTTTGTTCAAAGAAAAATTTATTGTCGCTATCAAATAGAAAAAGAATAGAAATTAGCCTATGTTGGACACTGCTACAATGGTGGTCCTGTAGGCGTGTAACTCTGATGGCGTCAAAATAACCATCTACATATACACCTGTAGTCGATATCCTGCTTTCGCCTATGCTTTTCATGCTTTAAAGGGTTTTTTCCGAAGTATTTCTGTAAAACATATAAAACCGAATTTTTATTCTCAGAAAGTCGTATATCAGTCAAACCTAAATAAAAGCGGCAACCGTTGCGCTAACTCCAAAGGGACATATCTAAACAAAAGCGTTAACGTTTTGCCGTAAACAGTAATGTTAACTTAACTTTTAAACAAAAAATAGTTTTGACATGAAAACAGCTTAAATGACATTACCCTAAACAGCGACAGTAGCCAGTTCTTGTATTTTGCAGCCAACTAAATGCCTTATAAAAATTGCACTATCCAACCGAGGTGCTTTACCGCCGCGGTATTTCGGTTTGTTTTATATAAATTTTATAAGAATTTCTGATAGTTAAAAAATACTTGCCGCCCTTGTTTAGGTTTAGCTGTATAAGTAAGTTCATACAATTAATTGTATATTTTATACATTAAGAGCAAGTAGTTATAACGAATTTTGAAAGCAATGCCTTCTTTACATTCTGATATAGAATCTAAAGGGTTGCTTTGTTCTTTCATAGTAAGTATCCCAGCAAAAAACGATGATTCCTCGGAAGCAGCTTTGTAAGGCAGCGTGTGTTGTGCAGCGCTTCCAGTTCTAATGAAAGATTTTTGTATGAGATTCCTCGCGTAGAGGCTCTGCATTAGTGCTTCTTAGTGATCTTTTTGGAAAAACTGCTGAATATATTCATTTTCCGCATCACTTTTGTAAGCTAGTGGCAATTGTCAAGCAATAAAAGAAGCAGTAGGGATGCACTAGTCACATTTACTGCTTCCAAATTAAGATTCTTTTGCGGTGTAAATACTTATTGACATCGTGTGTGGCAGTACTTGCCTCCAATGATATCGCTGTATTAAGGTAATAAGTTAAAATACCAATGTATGCTACTACTCATACATTGATATTTTTGGCAAAACTATTTTTGGTACATTGGCAAAACTAAATAAATAATTAAATTAGGTTTTTTTTTAATTTTATTTTTAAATATTTTCATACGCATTATCAATAAATTTGTAGCAACTAACTGTGTGTACGTTTGTCATTGGTTGTGTCCTTTTTATAGACAATATATAACTCTTGAAGGGTATTTTAGATTCGGCACACCTAAACATACATACAAGTACATACATAGCATTCTAATTTCTATTTTTATTTTGCTTTTCTTTAATCTTTCGGTTTGTGCAAGGATTTTATATGTCCCGTTGTATTATTTACATGATTGTTAGCAAGAGAAACGGCAGAAAAAGGTTTACTTAAATCATGTTTATTTCCTTTGCTAAGCAGACGATTACATTTACGTGATTTAGTATTAAGTTGGTACGGTAATGACAATTATTGCTATATTGCCATTACATTTTTAATTGTACTAGCACTAAATGCATAGCAGGGAAGTAGTAGTATTATCTAACAACTTTTGCTGTTACGTGCTTTTAATTAACATTTTGTTCTAATCAAGTAATAAACTAAATTTAATTCATCTTGAGTTGTAGCGTTAAAACAGAGAAACATTTATCGTTTAACACAAAAAGACTTTAAGAATCAATAAAATGTTGTTAGAAGCCACAAAATGTTATTAAGATGTTTTGAAAGAGATAAGCGAGAATGCGGAATAAAAGCATTTATAAAGTAATATGCGAGTGTATATATATAGATTTATTTGGTGTTAATTAAAAATTACAGATACATACATAAATCCTTTTACTTTAATTAAAGTTCTGTTTTTATATATTCTTCAGAAATGTAAATTTTTAATGAAAAAAATTCTCATTAGATTAGATTTTAAAATATATTTTAGCAAGTTTTTTAACACAATATTTAGCAGATTTCTTTTGTGTATTGTCCAAAAAATATAACTATGCGTTAAAACTAACTATTAGCCAGAAATGCGTTCTTGTGAAGGAGGTTAACCTTTTTTTCTTCTTCCTAACTTTCATACTTAAATTTTTGACCAATAAAGTAAAATAAAGACAACAATTTCACTCT
>NDXZ01011404.1:0-10665 GCA_003055125.1 Paykullia maculata
TAAGGGGCGTAGCAACGCGCGCCGGGCTTGGCTAGTACAAAATAAAACTTAAGCCAACGACGATGAGTCACTTATGTTCATTAAAAAAAGAATTTCACTACCATTAAGTTTTTTGTTCGCCCGGCTGGCCTATGCTGGTTATGTTGGTAGCTTAAGCCTGGTCAAGTTACAAAGTTGCCATATCAACAATTTCATAAACGTTAAAATTTATTTTCAAACATGTATTTGAATTGTGTAATTTGTAAAATAAAAAATGCAGCTGAAAGCAAATAACATCACGATGGCAATGAAAAAAAAATCGTTTTCCCAAAAGTAGAATTATAAAATTCTCTTTTTAAATTTTGGAAAAATTAATAATAAGAAAAACGAAAAATTTGCTTCATTATTGCTATAAATTTTTAAGAGGAGTTTGCAAAGCGACTTATACTGATGCTACAATAAATATTTTTAAATTAAATTATAAAACTCTCGCTTTGCCATATATATGATTTGTTTTCTTAGTTAGGAGCAATAGGACCTTATTTTGCGTTTCTAGACTCATAAACTGAAAATATGTAAAAAAGTACCCTAAAAGAATAAAAATTACATTTTTGCGCCCTATACGATTTTTTATTCTAATTAGAAGCGACATGCCCTAATATTGCGTTTCTAGACACATAAACTCAAAAAATATAAAAAAGTACCCTAAAAGTTGAAAAAGTACTAACCCGAATTTTCCCCCTTCTCTTACCCATTACTATTATTGTTAAAACTTAAATTTGTCGTACTATTTTTTATGTCTGAAGGAATTCGTGTTTCAAATTTTACCCAAATCGGCCTAGTAATTCACTATTAAACGCATTTCCCAGTTTTCCCCTTTTTTGGTACTTTTTTAGTCCCCATACCAGTGTCTAAATTTTTTTCTCCCTAAGTTCTAATATCCAAAAAGTACCAAAACGTTTTCATATTTTTTGGAGATGTGACGAATACAGTTAAAATAAAATGTCTATGTTTATTGGTTTAGAAGTTCAAGGGGCTCCAAAAATGTTCCAGAATATAATTTTACCCACTCAACACCAAAATTTGAAAAAAGTAGCAAACACCTGTCCGCTTATTTTTTGAGACGAATACAATACTTTTTACATTTTGTTTGTATTTTGTTTAACTTAGAAGATAGAAAGTTACCGATTTTTCCCTTTTTTACTCTTTTACACCCCCTAAATAATTGAATTTCCAAAAATTCCTTATTGGATGGAATCTATACAACGGGACAGGGACCCACAGTCAAAATTTCATGTTCCTTACTTCAAGCATTTGGGCTGTACGATGATGAAAAGTGGGTATGGCATCCAAAATTTTAGCTTATTGTTCCTTTGAGACTATCAGTAACATGCTGTAAAAATTTCAAAAAAATAGGTCCAAGAGTGAGCTATAAAATACAAACATACAAACAAACAAACATAAAAACTAATTATTTTGTTTCATCTTTTTATATATAGATTGGGAAATTATCTTAAATTTAATTACTTTAGTATGTCGACAATCAAAAGGCATTGTATAATTGTGATAAAAATTCTCACCAAAATGTTAGCCCTTTGATTTGCTTTGGTTCTTAATCAAGTGTTCGTGCATGTAGGTAGAACAAAAATCAACTGTTTATCATTTTAAATTCAATCCAAGGGAAACGTTTAATATTTGGAAACAAAAAAAAAAAAATTTTTTGTCGAATGAAAAAATTCTCTAAAAATTAAAATAATATTAATGACAAGCAAATATTTCCTAGTAATGTATTAGATGCTTCATAGTATTCAGGAGGTAAAATTTAATTAACAACACGTTTTTATTAGTTAAAGCAATTAAATATATGTATGTGGAACTAATATCCTTTAATTAAAAGCTTTTAAAGGTTTAAAGTTAACTAAAAATCTGCTTTTTAGTTATAAAAATAAAAACAGTTTGCACTTTAATTTAAACTGTTAAATATACCATTTAAGCCAATAAAAGAAAAACATTCTAATATGCACAAAGGATAAACCGTAGAAACAAAAAAAAAAGCAAAAAGATTTAACTCAGCCATAGAAAATTCATTTATGGTGACATTTAATGCTGTCGTCACATTTGATTTCTTTATGAACGTCAAACATAAAAGAATAAATAAAAAACAACATCTTAGTGCTTGCGTATGTGTTCCCAAGTTTTTATTGAACGAAGGATTTTTCAGTTCTTTATGACTTTTTATTGGGGTATTTATTTCGTTTTTAACTGAATATGGGAAAAAACATACATCTACATGTATATATTTATATTTAATAGAGGATAATAAGGATAAATATTGGCAGTGATTGAAAATTGTTTATCGCAAAATATAAAATTAAATTAAAAAATAATACAAAAATCAAACAAAAGATAAAATAGATAATATTTTCTATAACAAGCAGCTTTTGGTTTGTGTAAGAAAATATTTTTTTTTTTTTTCAATTTACTTCACCATCTAGAAATATTTATTTTTCCTTGGCAGAATAACCCTTAATATTGTGCATTTTAATTTTCTCAATTAATTTATTTTTAATTAACTTTTCATCCAACCAAGCATATTTATAAGGTAGAAAATAAAAGTTAATTTCACTGTCATTTAAAGGAAAAACATTAAAACGAGGAATGATGCAACAAACCAGGTGCTAAGAAAGACTAAATGTAAGGCAAGAGTTAAATTGAAATATCAAAAGTAAATTATAGTAAATAACTAAATATGGCATAATATCATAATCATCTGATGCACTTACAATTAAATGCCTCCCAACAAGCATTACAAAAGTAATATACTAAAGATGTAAAGATGGTTGAACATTTTGCTGTCAGTTTTATTACTTTATCTTTATCATAATTTCTATAATCAAAGTTTTATTAAGAAAATGTTTCTTGGCAAAAAAAAATTTAAAAAAAAAATAAATAAAACAAATCAAGTCTTGTTTTTTTTGTAGCAACGTCTTCAGCAACGACAAGTTTATCAACTGTTTTTTTAAAGTATCAAAGGATGTCATGGTTTCATATTTACTGTTTTGTTGCTTTTTCGAAATATACATTTAATTTTAAATTAAATTCAACCTACTTTTTATGATACCTTGCATATTTAGAATAAACAAACTATATTAAAGGAGAAAACGCATCCTGGGCCCAACTTGTGTTTATTTTTGATTGGTGTTGTTACAATTAGAATCGTCCTAATTTCTAATATGTAACTCTTATTCTTACATATTCTTTCATTCTTAGTAAATCAGTAAGAAGTTTATTAGGATAGATATTTTCAGGGTAATAATTAAAATTTAAACTTAACTTTTCACCCAAAAACTGTTGACTCTTTGCATATTATCATTACTCTTTTAATTTTTTTTTTACTTGTTTGTCTAATTGTCTGTCATCTTGACTACAATCTCGATTACAACATCTTTTTGCCTGTCAAATAATTGCCATCTTCATGTTTTAGTTAATGACAGTGATGACATCACAAAGAGTTTGTAAATACACCTTTTTATTCTTTTTCTTAAATCTGTCTGTATTGCACTTACACTCGTTTAGTAAAAGACGCAAACAATTTGGTCTATAAGAAATCTTAGAGTACGAATGTATATGTTTTAGTACTTTCATTTGCCAAACAGGTCATCATCGTTACTCCTTCTCTAGAGAAATTTCGCAAATAATCATTTTAAAGTTGACTGTGCATTCTAGCAGTCAACAGTCAGTCAGTCAAGCGGTTTATTATTAAATGTAATTAACATTTTCACAATTTAACTTAGTGTTTTGTTACCACTTCAGTGACTGTTGGCAAACGTACAAACATCGAAACAAATAAAAGATGGTTGAAATAATATCTAAAGAAAATTAGATAAGGAAATACTTAATTGCTAACAGCAAAGAGTAAAACTTAAAATTGTTTATAGGTTTGTTTGCATGTATACGATGTACGTTGCATAAATATCTTTTAAAAAGGGTTTAAAATTTTATTCAATTTTCCAACCTTTGCTTTATATTAAAAGCAATTACCTCAAAAATATTTTATAAACTAACAGCCAAACTTTAACAAAAGCGGCAAGCCTTGAGTTTATTCCTCTTCGCGCTAACGCTGAAAGGACTAACTTAAACAAAAGTGTTAAAGCTGTATCATGAATAGCACTGTTTCCTTAGCTTTAAGACAAAACATCACTTAATTGATGTGAAACAGTCACTAAATCGCTAAAATTAAAATAGAAATAGGTAAAGTTGCATTACTTTTCAACAATAACAAAAGTCAGTTATCGTTGTTTGCAGCCAACTATACTCTTAAGCACGCTGTAAAAATTGGATTATCCAACAGTCGTGCGTTACCGCTGCGGTATTTTGATATTGTATGAGCATGAGAAATTTGGACAGCTAAAAAAAGCTTACCACTTTTGTTCAGGTTTGGCTTTTGAGGTCTTTTTCATAAACGATTAACATATAATTTTGTGAAAGATTTATAAAATAGATTTTTCATAAAAAAATTATTTTGGAAACGTTTGATAAATTTATAAATTATTTATTATTATTAAGGGGGTTAAACTTTACATTACTTATCGGTTTTAATATTTTTAAAAACCCTGAAATAAGTTTTGTATTTAAAGATCACACTTATAAGTAAAAGTTATTCTTGTGATATTTTCCAAATTAGTTCATTGAATCATTTTGCCTTTCTGAGACCGTATTTCTAACTGTAAGTTCCAGTACAGTCCTATATTTCCCTATAAACAGACACTCAGTATTGCATTAGCTTATTAAATGATGTCAAGCTTAATAAGGTACCCAACATATTTCAGAACAATTTCTGACCTTACCTTAGAGTTTTTAAGCTTAAGTACAATAATTTAATTTTTTTTTATATTATTTTTTGGTTTCTTTAACTTTGCATTCAAAGTGATACATATATTTATTAGGTTTTAACGAAATATTTCAAACATTTTTGGAATAACAGAAATGTTTATATTAATAATTTCCCCTTTTCTAATTTGCAATAAATTTCCATTAAAAGGAAAACTTTTGCTATTTTATTTTTTTATTAAAAATATTTTTTTTTAATAACTAAATCAAGCTTTAAATGGCTGTGGTAAATCTCGTTCTAACTCAACTAATGATAGAAAATATGAATATGGGCGACAATCCACCACCACATTATATTTTTTAATAAACTGTGAGTTAAATAGATGATATTTACATCTAACACTAAAATAACGATCAAAAAGTGCAGATGATCAAACCGTAGCTGGTTTCGAAAATGCATTCCACTCGGCTAGTGTCGGGAAATTTATTTTTTCACAATGTTCTTTCAATTATCACATAAAATTATAAATTTCTTAATAATTAATAAATAAGCAATTTATGACCTATAGCCTACATAAAATATTACTATAAAAGTAATAACGTTCAAACAAAATGTCATAAATCTTATTTTAATTATTTCAGGAAGTTGTAACAACTGCACTATAAAAAATGTTACCATTTTCGTGGTTAAAATTAAGTACAGCCAAACGACTAGACCGATTTAAGTATGTATGTATATGATTTTGTGGATTGGATTTCGGAAATAAAACTCTTAAGATCCTTAAATATTCTGTCACGCGCTCTCACGAAGAAAAAAAGTTTTAGTCACGTACTTTCACGCAGTCTTACAAAGTGTTTTTTTAACATTTAAAATACTCCTTAAACATTTCTTAGCAACAAAAAAGAAAAAAATTATTTTAGAAGAAACAGCTTTTTTACGCCTTAAATTTGAACAAAATATTCGTGTCTGATTTTTTAAATATTGCTTAAAATCTTCAGAAAATAGGCATAACATCGAAATTTTAACAGTTGCGTTATTTTTCTCTCGCCATATGTCGAAAAATTCTTATTTAGCACTTTAAAGTTACCTAGAAAATTTAATATTTTGTAAAAATTTGTAAGTATGGGCAGCTGAAATAAAATTTTAATGCAAGAGTACATAATGGCCTAGCGAATAGTAAACGTTTTACACTAAAAATCAATAACCTTTTTTAGATTCAAATGAAGTTCAAATTCAGGATTCTTTTAATTCAATTTAAGTTTACTTTTCTTCATATTTGACCAAACTAGTAAATAAAATCGTTTAGCTTCACTTTCCATTTTTATAATTTTAAAACTATAAATTTTTTTTAATTAGATTTACTGCAAACATTTTTTAGTTTAAGGATGTGGTTTTTGAATTTTTAAGGTAACTTTAATTAAAAGTTGCTAAAAATGTAAACAGCGATTCTTATTTTCTGATATTTTAATTCTACCAAAAGAAAATAAATTAAAAAAATTGTTACTTTTGGCAAAAAAAAAAGGTGGAAAATTCCATTAGTGGTTTTATTTAAAAAAAAATTGAAACACATAAAGTAAACATAAATGTGCGTTTTTAAATTGAACAAATAAAAAAAAATATTTTAAATACATTTATTTATTCGCCAGCAACTTTTAAAACTTTTTTAATGTTTTCCTTTTTACCTAAAAAAACATTTACTTTTTTCTCTTTATTTATAAAATAAATCATTTTTTTCTGTAAAAAAAAAGTCATCATTGTTGATGCTAAAGGACTGATTATGTTGATGATGAGATAAAAGTGTATTTATGCATGTTGTTGTATGATAAACATATTTTATAACAAAAAAAAATAAATATCGCTAAAGAACACACACACACATTCACATAAAGGTTGAAATGCTCTGAAGGGTTTATGTATAGAAAATAGAAGGAAAATATAAAATGGAAAGTTTTTTATGGACGTTCACCTGTCTAATTTTAATATTTTTCTATAGATTTTTTTTCACGTTTTGTTGCTGTTATTGGCTTTTTACCTTTAACGTGGCTTCTTGAGTTGGTTTGTTGTTGTTAGTACTTTTTTTTGAACAGGAAGCCAATCAAAATTTTTTAAATGTTATTTTTATATTGTTTTTATAACTTTTGAATTTTATTGTGAATTTAAATATAAAAAAAATTTATTTCTTTTTTACACTTGATTTGCTGTTTTTCTTATGTGTTTTATTTTTATGCCAGCTTTATTTTCTTTTTTAATATTTTTTTTTAAAATATTTTTCTTTGTACTTTCATGTCATTTTAATATTGTTAAAATGTAACAGGCGTTCATCACTAGCAACCGAATTGCAAAGTGATTTGTTTTTTAATAAAAAAAAAAATTCAGCTAAAATTAAACAAATTGTGAAAGGAAACTATAAAAAACGTGTTAAAAAATTTTAATAGACAAATTATAGAAAATATTGTTCCCCTTAAAAAATCAAGAAAAAAATTTATTTTTGTATACAAAATTAGGTTGGGGCCTTCTACCTGCATTTAATAAAAAGTAAGGAAAAAATTATTTTATATTTTTTTCAATCCTTAGCACAATTTAATTTTATGATCGTTAATATAATTTATATATCCCTCTTAAATATTTTTAGTTTCCTTCAGTTGTTTTCTATAAAAAGTAAGACGTTTTCAAAATAATTATTGCGTAAATGACTCACAATAACTTGTTTTTATTGGCAAATTCTTCCATTATCAACAACAGTCAAAAATCAAAAGTTTTAAATATTTTACTTTAATTAAAAATCTGCAAAAAAAACTGTAAAGTATATACTAATCTAATACAGTTTTTTTTATCTTCTCTTTCACATTCTGTTTCCGGCTAAATCCTGTGATTATCATTTTAAAGTCCCACAGGTTTTTTTATGCGTATTGCATCGGTAGGTGGTACAATGATAAAAAAAAAAAGAAAAAACATGGAGGTTTTAAGCAAAAACTAATTAAAACTTGTGAGACAAGCATTTTTCATACAAAAAAAAATACAAAAAATGCACACATACATACACATATACAAAGTACATGCTTAATACCTGTATTGTGTCTATGTTTGTATTTACGCTTGTATGTTTTACACTTTTGCACAAACGAGAACAACAACGAAAGTTGCAGCGACTACAATGAGATTTTAAGTTGTTAGACAGACTAGTAAAGGATTTGTTTCTATACAAAAAAATAAAATTAATACATAAACAGAACAATAAATAAATCAATAAGATAGCAGATAATCAATCAATGATTGACAGTCAAATCTTGATAATTGGAAATTTAAGGGACCAGAGAAAAAGTTTAAATAATCAAGATGAAACAAAGTTTCAAATTTTCAAAAGGATGATAGAAAAAAATTAAAATAACAAGAGTTTCAAATTATAGAGTGTAGAAATGCCATTCAAATAATTTCAAATTACCGAGGGGACCAAATACCTAGATTTTTCAATTTATTGAATGTTTTTCAAGGGACCTGGAAAACTGTTAAATTATCACGAGATTCAAAATAACGAATTCAAATTATCAAGAGTCAAAACTTGTTTAAAAAAAGAATTTACTGAGAAAATATTTTTAATGTTTTTTTTCATAAAGGAAAACTTGTTTGAATTTTCTTTTTTTAATTTATGAAAAAAATTATATAAAAACAAGTAAGAGCGCTATATTCGGCTATGCGGAATCTTATGTACTACGTCTATCTATGTGTGTATATTAGAACATTTTTTTCAAAACACTCAAACATATAAAAAAAATTGTTTGCTTAAAAATCGGACGGACATGGCTAAATCGGCCTAAGGATCCATAATATATATACTTTATAGGGTCGCAAATAAATACTAAAGAGATTACAAACGGAATGACAAACCTATATATGCCCTTACCACATGTGTGAAGGGTAGAAATATTTAAAAAATGCAATTAAAAGTTTTGGCAAATTTTAAATTTAGACATGTCGATATTAAAAACGAAAAAAATATTGTGTGCAAGTTTTAAAAAGAAACCCGCTTCAGAAGTTCTTAAACCCCATTTGTTTCGTTACATTTGGGATATAAAACCTGTTCAAATGTCTGCTGTAGCTCTAGACGGTTGAACGAAGCTAAGAAGTCTAATTTACAAATAACTTTGTCAGAAAAGTCCGGCTAAGCTTTAGTGACAGCTCAGGCTTAATTGACCTTAAATACACTAAATAATTGCAATTTATGTCCATAAACCTACAGGAAAAACGTCTATTCATTAATATAAATGGCACAAAATTTTGCTTGATATAACCATAAAGTAAATTTTTAAAAATGTTTTGCAATTTTTTCTAAAAATAAAACATTTGTCAGAAAATCTTCTAACCTTTAACTTATACAAATTGTTCTTTTACAACTCTGACTCGTTACTACTTTTACACTTTAATACTCTGTACGAGATACTTTTTAAGCAACAAGTAAACAAACAACAAACAATTTTTTCAGTTACTTATCTCAATAGAAAAACAAAAATAAATATAAATAAAATTCAAAGCAGAAGAAAGACAAAACATAAACTGAACAAATTGTTATAGTTTTTTTTTCAAACTAAACTTTTCTTCAACTCCCTCTCATTTAAAAATTGCCGCGGAACCACCCTTAACATTCAGTGATACATTTAAAAAACTCATAAGTTGAATGTGTCACAGGTGGTAAATGAAATTGAAAAAGAAAAAAAAAAGAAAAAGGAAAGTAAAAGACTAAATTGAGAAAATAATTCTAAAACTTGATACTATTATGAGGACTTGATAGTCTTTAGTTTGGTTTGGCATTTTTATATTCAATGGAGTTTTCAAAAGTTTTGGTTGTTGTTGTTGCCGCTATTTGTAAAAAAGTGTGAAACATTGGATTTAAAATAATGATAAATCCACGATAACATTTTTTTTCTTCCCTTTTTTATGTAGCTGTAACTGATTCTTTCCTTTGCTGTTAAAAAGAAAAATGAGAAAAAGTTTGGAAAAGAAAACATCATAATATGGTCTGTGGTGGGGAAGGGTATGACAGTTTTGCAGTGAATTATAAGAAAAGTTTATTAACAAATAAATTTACACACAAAAGATGGAAAAAAGCAAATAACGATTTTTTTTTAAATATTTAAGTAACTGAAAAGAAAGTTACGAAAATTTTTTTGATTCCTCAAAAGTCTTAAATGTAAAATATTTTTAAGTAGCGTCGTTTTTTAGAAAATAAACAAATATTTTACTTTAAAATAAAAATTTTCGGTTTGTTGAAAACTTACAAGATTTATTATCTACATACATATATGTGTACACACTCGAATGTATGTTTATATACTTAAAAAAAGCTTGCAATAAGTTTTGAATTAATTTTTGATTTATAAAAAGTTTATACCAAATAGATCTTTAGTTGATAGAATGATTAGGAGAATAAAACTCTGAATTGATCAACACTTATGTTAAATCTGTGGAGAAAGTAAGAAAGAATTACAGTCAATATTAGAAGATAACGGTCAATATAGGTAACTGAAAATAAAAAACAGTTATCAACAACAACTACAAATAAACGCTGCGCTTAGATATTCCTTAGGAGCCTTCCGCACCTCAAGAACAAAACCGCTATACGTAGAAGCCAATATTCTACCGCTACAAATCCAAAGGGACATACTTACAACAAAACTCTATCGATCCTTCATAGATACCACAACACCTCTAAACAAAGTTATTTCAAAAATTAATAAATGCAAAACCAAAGCAAAAATACCATCTACCATAAATAGAATCAAACACAACTGCGACACACTTAACATACCGACACAAAGAAAAAAATCTTCAACCCTGGAGTATTGACAAAAGTAGAATTA
>NDXZ01011406.1:12908-28830 GCA_003055125.1 Paykullia maculata
AAAAAATGCGCACATTCGCAATGACACAAAGTTAAATACTGTTAGGAAATGCTGTTCTCTTCTTTAAATGAGCCAGCAAACAGGGTTCCCATATAATATGGCGTTTTCTTGCCCAAAAGTGGCGATTCAAAATCTATTTAGCGGCATAATTTGTTATCTCCAGTTAGAGACAGAACTATTTATACATCCCATAAGTTTCAAATATTTTTAAATTATGTGAATGTTAAATTATTATTTCAAAAATTTATAAAAAGACAACAAAATAAAACACATTTTTTAAAAAAAAGCAAAATTCATTGATCGTACATTTTGTATACACATAGATAGGCATAGGACTTTTTCTTTTTTCAATCACGGTCTGCAGTCTTCTAAGCATCGGTCAGACTTAATTTTTTTTCAGATTTCCTTTAAAGGGTTTTTTTTGTACAAACTAACGTTTCAAAACCTTCCAACAGTGGTCGATGGAGTTCAGGTCAGGTGATTAAGGAGGTGTATTTAATTGCCTTGGATCTTCAGAAAGCAACCAATTCTTGACCGAACATGCTGTATGTTTGGGTTCGTTATCCTGTTTGAATACCAACCTTTCGCCAAGACCCAAAGTATACACGCAAGCCTTCAGATTTAAAGTATGAGGTACCCTGCTCACATACACTGCGGTGGAAGTGTCTTGGTATGGGGTGCTATAGCACTTAAAAATAACACAAAAAGAAGTGTATTTACAAGGTAATTAAAGTCTTACAAAACCATATTGGATTTTCTCTGATTTTGGGCCAATAAATTTATTATTTTCAGTACTAGTGACTTATCCCAGCCAATGCTATTTACTATAGACATTTAACAAGTGCGTGTCATTGAAAATCAACTACTGACATTGGTACTATTGACTAGGTAGTTCTTTTGGGACCGTATGTAGACATTGGAACTCTAGTTTGGAATTCTAGTCTACGCTTTTGGTACTTTTTACTAGTAAAATAAAAACTTTTGACGCTTTGTTGACAATATCACCAAATACCTAGTCACCACAATAGTCGACAAAAGTGGTGATGTGGAGACATATGACCCCATGCTTCCTGCAGGGTATGTATATATATGTACATATGTAATTATGTATGTACATATATGTATATGTTAATAAGTATGTATGTAAAATTTAGATGTCAAACTTCATATGTATGTATAAAAAAATAAAAACAATAAATCCTCCGAACTGCAATCACCTTATAAATTATTTACACCATATTCCAAACTACAAACGTATACCTATGTATATGTTTGAAAATGTAAACTTCTTAGTATTTAATATAAATGTCACCTCTATTAGTGCGACTAAGCCGAGCCTCCTTGTCTATTAAATAAATTTGATAAGCAATATGTGCGTAGATACATGCATCCATATGTACATATGTACATAAATATATGTATGTATATGTACATTACTGCATATGTACATATGTTTTTATTTCTATTATTACAATGATAACGACTTCCCATACTGCAGTGTATCACAAACTCTTTTCAACCAGTAGGTAGGTATAAAACAAATTAAATATAGGTTTTAACTTGTTCGCTTAACTTTATTTCTTTACGTTTAGGTGTGTTTTTAGATAGGATTTACTTAAAACGTGAATGTGTTTATAGGTATACATATATGCACGTGTGTACATATACATATGTATGTACATATATGTAAGCATGTTTGTACCTGTAGAACTTAGGTATAAAGAAAATTCTGTAGATAATTTTAGGAAATTTTTTACTACGAAATATTTTCCTCCTGCTTGGGAATCATTGCCCTTTTACTTATCATTTTGAACAAAAAAACCCACATACCTATGTACGTTGAAAGGTATTGCTTATCAGTGGACAAAACAAAAAACACACACACACACTTCCATTAAGGAAAAAAAAACTATTAATAAAACGCAATTGTAAACAAATAAAAATAAAAAATTGAATACATGAGTAATCTTACACATTTACAGGCTGCTGCTTGTAAATGTACGACGAGTTATATGAAATATAGCTTACCTTGCAGAAGGTCAAAGAATCGTAAGGCTCCATTATGGCTGAAGAGCCATCGATTTTAAACATTTCGCCAGATATATTTTCTTTTTTAATTTACAAAATTATTTTAACACGATATTTTTAAGAACGTTAAATGCTCTATTAAATCGGTATTTATTTGGCAGCAATTTACGTTTTTTTTTTTGGTAGGGGGTCGCGTTTTCAACAAAGTTCTTTGTTTTTGTTAGCTCAGTTATACACACAACTGTTTTTATTTTTGTTTTTATGTACCACTTCCATAAAGGGACTTTATTTACTAGGGTTTAAAATAGTTTATAATTTTATTTATAAGATTTTTTGTAATTTTATTAGTCGTTAAAAATTATTTTTAGAAATTATACACAATCGCAAAGTAATTATTGGACAGAAAATATATACATACATAAATTTTTTTTGTGCTATATTAGAAAAACACAGAGTAGTAAAAGTTAGAAGTAAATAAAAATAGTACTAAAAAAAGCAACAAAGAATTGTTTACAATAGAATTCCATAAAAAGCACTTCAAAACCTTTGTTTTTTGTAACCTAAAATTTTGTAAAACTAAAATTTACATATTTGAAGTTTTAAAAAACTTTCTGTTTAATATATATGGTCTTAAACATGGTACAATTATACCTAGTAAAAAAGAAATATATGTATATTATTGTTAAATTGTTTGGACAGGTGGCATTTCTATTTATTTCAAAATAAACATCTGTTATACCTATTATCTCTTGTTTTTTTGCTCTCTAAATGTCATTTTTTATTAATCATTATTATAAAATTTCTTGCTCCGCTTGTGAAAACGCTTACAGTGTATAAAGTAAAAATATTTTTTAATGTTTTCAAATGAGTTTTTATTAAACAAATTGCTCTCTGAACAATTCCAACCTTTAATAAACCGTCAATTTTAGTAGGAAATGTTCAAAATTTAATTTTAAAAAATAGCGTGGAAAATTCTTGCTTTGTAAAAGAAGTCGTTTTTTTCTAAAAGAAGAAAAGAAACAAAGTGCAAAAAATTAATAGTTTTTCTTGTTTTTCCTCTTTATCGTTATACACAAAAATATCTGTATAGGAGTCGTTTATACAAAGCACCTGCCATATATTTCAGGCGTTCGGTGTGTTTAGATAAAATCTTTAAAAAAAAATTAAAACATAATTTTCACTTCAATATAAAAACAAGAAAAAAAACCTATAAGATAGTGCGTAACCACTAAAGGCCGCATCATCTCTACGATTTGCAACGTATCGTCATCAAGCAGTAGCAAGGGAAAGGGGGTTGTCTTATTTTAAGTGGTCTGTTGATTAGATCATACAACTTGTATTAAAACAAACATCAACCACCCGTATGCCAGGTTTTCATTTCAATGAAATGGGCGAAATGGTGTTGGACGCTATCGATGATATTGGTGTGGTAGATGTTTACGATTTGGCCTCCGACATTGGAAAGGAATATGAAAAGGTCATAGATCGTTTTGGCACCGAGGCCGCCACTGGCCTTATGCCCAAAATCATTAACACACTAGAATTGTTGGAGGCTTTGGCAACGAAAAATGAACGTGAAAATGCCACCATACAGGAGTTGCGGGACAAAATCGCCCAACTGGAAAGTGAAAAATTGGAAAAGGCCGAGTTTCGCAGGCGCTTCGAAAAAGAGCTTGAAATTATTGAAGAGCAATGGCGTACCGAAACGAATGATTTGGCTGACTTGGTTTCCTCATTGCAGGAAGAGAACAAGCGTTTGGTCAAACAAACGCAGGACTTGCAGTCTTCTTCGGCTCAATCTTCTGGTCTTGGTGCCAGTTTAACGGAGAGCATTATAAGTATAACCAACAATGAGTTGCACAGTGCTTTAAGCGATACGCAAGTGTTGCAGCGTTTAAAAGAACAAATTTATAGGCAACGAGATGAGCTAAAAGAAAAGGAAAGAGAATTGCATAGTAAATATACGGAAATTGAACATGTAAGTTTATGAAAGAAGTTAATACCTACTATTTTAAAATAAATATTCTGTTTGTTTAATAAAATTTGCGAATTTTCAGATAAATAGGTACCTATTTTTAAAAATAATCTTATAAAAACTTGTTGATAAATTTTAATTTTAGAAAATATTTGATATTTAATATTTTCTTTTTAAAAATAAAAATCGTTAAATCGTTAAATTTTATTTCATTTATTTTAAAATTTGCAAAAAATATTTCAAAGGTAAATATTTTAGATTTTTTTTTGACTTCGAAGTAAAAAAGTGACGTAAAACTTTTATATTTCTCCTTTCCCGTACATAATTTTGTTTTAATCTCTGTTTTCTAAAGCCATTAAAGACTATTAATTTTATGGCTTCATTAATTACGTAGAGTGTTAAGCAAGAGCGTAAAAAATGTTTAATGGTCAAGTGTATTACACAATTAGGTTTAACTTTTTTCTCTATGCCCTTGCCTCTGTATAAGTGAATATGATGATGTAAAACTTTATACACTTTTGTTTTTCTAGATGACTATACAAATGGAACGTTTTAAAGCTTCGGGCCGTGATACACGGCGTCGATGCACCATGCTTCAAACACAAGTTAAAACATTGTGTGAAGAGCGTGCTGACTTTTTGGCACAACTGCAGGATCAGTGTCGTGAAATTAATAGTTTACGCAAACGTTTGGGTTTAGCCGAAAAAGACAATGAGGATTTATACATGTCACACGATACTGATCCCAACGATCCGAATCGTCCCCGCTATACTACACGGGAACTAAAGGAACTGATTAACGAACGTGATGAATTGCTGACAACAATTGAGAATTTAAATGAAGAGTTGAGGGCTTTAAAACCAACTGAAATAACTGCAAATGATTCGAGCTCAGATGAGGACAATATAAATGCGGTCGCTGAGGGGGGTGAAAATAATGATAATAGCGATCATAATGGAACGTAAGTTAAAGAAATATATAAATTAAAGATTGGTTTTGTTGATTTAAAATTTCTTTTTGTTAAGGCCTCCTGAACATGATGCTCCTGTGCAAGGGCCTTTGCCCTTTGAACCCGATGATGCTCCCTGGAAGAAGTCTAATGAATCTGGTATTCGAAAATTGTAGGTTTTTCCTGATATTTCTTGTCTTAAAAGTCTTTAAATGTGAATCCTTTTTTAATTTCATTTTTTAGCTTCCGTAAATTATTTTCCGATACCAATAGCAGCGGCGCCTATAATCAAACCTTTCAAAAACGTTCCTTAGCCACTTTGTCAAAAATGGCTTTATCAGCTACACCCTCAGCAACTGCTAATGTTAAGTAAGTGAAATGTTTAAAAAAAATTTAAACGCCAAAAGAAAAACAAGAAAAAAGGTATCAACAATTTTTAAAAGAACTAAATGGATCAATTATTACATTCTATGCTATAAATTCCCTGAAAAAAGAAAACACAAAATACTTGCGATTTTTAACTTTAAACCAAAAAATATTCGTTTACTCTTACTTAAAACATATTTTTCTAAATTAAGTTTGTATGTATTAAAAATAGAAGAAAAGAACAAAAGTTTAAACTTTATGCTAAATAGTGAATATATTTTTTTTAAATACCTTAACGGTTTTAATATGTTTTTTTATATAATTTTTTTTCTTTTAAAAATAAAATAACACAATTTTTCTGTTTTAATTAAACACAGTTTAACCAATCTTAATTAAGAACCATATAAAACTATGAAATAAAAAAAACAAATAATTATTATATCCAGTTTTTAAATCATAATATAAAAGAGTGAAATTTTTTAAAAGAAACACCCATAGATGAAAACAATTTGCAAATATGTTATGAACTTAAAAACAAAAATACAATTTTATTAAACAAAAAATTAAAAAACTAAATGTTACTTACATATTTTACAAAAATTGAAAAAAGAAAACAAGAGAAAAAGTTGAAACGCATTAAAATTAAAAGAAAAATAATTGAAAAAAGAAAAAAGGTCTAACACAACAACAGCCTTGATTTACAGAAAAAGCCTTAATTATATAAAATTTATATAAGAAAAAGAAAATCCTTATAAGAACTGTTAAACTATTGGAGCTTCCAAATTTGTTTATCTTTTTTTTTTTAAAGTTTTGTATTTATTTCTAAAGTTTTTGATTATAACCTTTAAATTGGACTTTTAAAAACCTTCAAATTTTATTGTATTTTATACATGATTTTGATAGACCTTTTTTTTAGAAAAGATACATTTAAAAAAAATTTATCCAAATTACTGAAAACATTTATATAGAACAGGTATTAGCTGTTTTAAATTAGTTACCCTCTTTATTGTTTGCTATTTAGATTTATGGCTAAAATTATATAGAAATTTAAAGTTACAACAAAATTAACTTTTTGTAAATATTTTTTTTTTATAACCGAGTAGAATTGTTAAATCTAATCCATATAAATTATATAATTAAAAGATTTTAGCACAAAAAATATATAAAAATATATACATATAAATATCTGTTGCATTTTAAAAAGTAGTTACAAAAACTTAAAATAACTCAAAATTATCTTATAGAAATAATCTTAGACTTTTTTCTTAATTTTTCTGCCAACCAAACTAATATCACTACTTTAAATGACATTATTTTTTCTCTATCGATTAGCATTTTTATGCTCTTTTAAAAAGAAAATGTCTTTTTTAGCCCTTGACATTTTTCATTTTCTAACAATAAATTGTTTTTAAAGCTTGACTTGACATCCTTTTTTATATATATTTTATTTGTTGAATCTTTTTATTGTTTATATATATATATATTTTTTTTTTTGTTTTCTTGCAGCACATTACAATATTACAGGTATTACTAAAACAACATCACCACTTATCTAAATTTAAAAAAAAGAACAAACAGAAACATTCCAAAAAAACAAAGAAACTCAACGAATATTCACGAATCATTCCCAATTGCATTTTTCTAGAACTCATCTATAACAAAGCCAAATATCTTTAACTTTAACAAACAAACAAACAAAAAAATCATTCATTATGTAACAAAACAAAAAAAGAAAAAAAAAACATATCAGTTTGTTAAAAAAGAAAACAAGGAATTTTATAAAATTTCTAAACGAATATGTATTTTAAAATGTCTTTCTTTTAACCAAATGCTTTCATAAACGAAAAGGTTCTATTCTTATTAAGTCACAGACTGTGCCAAAGATTTTTAAACAACTTTTTTTAACACCAATTAAATATAAGTTTTTTTTTTACAAAAATTCCAGTATTCTATAAATGTAGTTTGAAAATAGCCCTTAACATTTTCTAAGACAAACGTTTCGTCACTAACATTATTTTTTAAGATTAAAAAAATGTGATTTAAAACTTTTTAATTAATTTTTTTCTTTTTTATATAATTTAACCCCTTATTTGGTAAATCACTTTAAATCTATTATATAAAATTAAAAAGAAAACAGTTTTATGTTTGTTTTTTACAAAAGGGGCAACATTTTATTATTTGTTTAAGTTTATTTTCTAATTTATTTATATTGTAGTTTACTTTTATTTTCTATTTATTAATAAATAATGTTTGTTATTTTTTTTATTCTTTTCCATACTTTTAATATTTAATTTTTAATAAAAAAAACACGAAAAATCAAACAAAAATAGTTTTACATTAAAAAACAAAATAAATTTTATTGATACAAAACAAACAAAAAATATATTTATATTAAATACAAAAAAAAATCTTCAAAAACTCCAAGACATAATTATACAAAAGAAACTGAACTATTAAAAGTTGTATCACAATTAAAATTATTGAAAAGTAAATAAAAATATTTGAATATTTAATTTAGAACGAAGAAAACAAGTGTTTTAATCAATTTAAATAAGGACGTTAAATAAGTTTGAAAGCCACCTGGCTGTGGAGTATTTGCACTTCACTGTGGCAAGTGTAATGAATGTAACCGAATACTTGCCCACGAATTCTTAAGATATTGAGCATATTCGCAATTAAATTTTTTACTTTAAGTAGTTTTGTTTTTTTTGGCGATCTTAGAAAATTTGACAACGAATTTGTGGTAATTTTCTTATTACTAGGATTTGTTTAAATCTGCAAACTTTTTCACCACAACAAAAAGAATTCACCACTTAGTGATGCAACTATGATTTGTACTAAAAAATACTACTCTGTACAAGAAAAAATTACGTTTAAAAAAACAAACCAAACAAAAATTAGTGCTCGTCGTGAAAATCGAAAAAAAACGTACAAAATTGTTAAAAATATGAATGAAAATAAATTAAATAAATTAAATTTTAAAAAAAATTAATGAAGTGCCAAGTGTTAAACAAATTAAGGTGTTTTTTTTTAATTTATGGTGTCATTTGACCGAAATTAAGTTCATTTAATAAAAAATCGTAGTGTTAACGTAAATGCACTATAAATATTGATAATTTAAATTAAAGTGAATAAGAAAGTAAAGAAAGTATTAAAACTGTAAGTACACATTTATTTATTCACATTTGCATTAAAATTATAAATTATGTATAATTAATAAACTAAAAGCTCTTAACGTTTGAATAAAGCTCCCAACTCATTACCCGGTTTTCTAACACCAATACCAAGAACCAATAGCATTTTGCACTATGAATAAAAGGCTTTCTATTGCACAATATAACTAATATTGATACTGAAGCGATAATTGTGGCAAAATAACAACAAATTGTAGGAAAACAGTTGAGCACAATTTTTATACTCTTCACCACAGGTGGCAAGGGTACATACCTATGTACATATGTATAGTTTTGTCATTCCGTTTGTAATTTCTATAATATTCATTTGTGACCGCATAAAGTATAAATATTCTGAATGCTTATAGATAGGGAAGTCGATTTGGCCGTGTCTGTCTGTTGAAATCAGCCTTTCTTAGCCTCCTGATGTGCTGCAAACCCAAAAAAATCAAGTTTTTTAAGATTTTAAATAAATACATACATACATACGTACGCACATGCATACATACATATGTATATACATACACACATATATACATAAATACCCAGCGGCGAAAGAAGTAGTAAGCAAGGCTTCTGGAAGTCCTTATTTGTCAGACACAAGGCCTTATTAACCCATTCCATACTCATACGTTTCTTTCTTCAGCAGGTCTGATTTGAGGCCTTCTTCAACAGCCTTTTCCATTTTTATTTAATGTTATTGTATTTGGAATGTGATTTTTTTTTGGTAATGGCTTAACAGTTTTGTTGCTACAAACGTAGAATGGCGCAAAATGTAGGTATACAACCTACGTATGTATGGAGTAGGTAGGCCTTCCATAAGGCCTTCCTGAAAAGAAAAGTACTGGATCTGAAAAAAGGTCTAGGCAGGCTTTACAAAAAGTCTTATAAATGAAGGCCTGCAAAAGTTTGCATATACATACGTAAATACACTTCTTATTATATACCTACACGTTGTGAAGGGTATACAAAATTTGTCGCAGCCGAATATAATAATAATTTTTTAAATTTATTATTATTTTTTTTAAATAAGTTTTAAACAACAAGTTTTTTTTACCTAATTGAATAACTCGTTTAAATATTTATTTAAAGAAGTTTAAAAAACGTCATTAGGCTTAAAACCTTTATAAAAATAAATTTAGAACCTACATGCATACAATATATGTAAGTACATACATGGGTATACATATATCGTTATTCAAAATCGAGTTTCTGATTGATTTTTATGAATGCCATTAAACTACATGTCTTGACAAAATTTTACAGTTCTGCGATCAACAATGACGCTTTTATTAACAAAAAACAAAGGGACGTTTATATGTTTATAGCTTTCATTTTACAAGGTTTTTTGCTTCTCCTGTAAAATTATATTTTTAGTTAGGTACGCCTTTTTCCATTTTCCACTCTTTAATTGTTGATTCTTAATTATATCCTTTAAAATTGCTTGGCGTAGTAGATTTCATAACAGCTGTTCTGGTGGTCAATTTATTTTCATTATTACTTTTTTCCGTAAACATAAATTGTATAAGAATAACCAAATAAGTAACAATGGCAGCAACCATCTAAAATAATAAAAAAATGTAGGTATGTATAATTAAAAGGAAGAGGAAAGTTTTTAGTTGACAAATACTTACACTTCCCAGGAGACTTAAATTTAAACTAAAAAACTCCTTGGCTGTTATAATAAAGCGTTGATGCAGTGTTTGCACAGAAAACTCACTCACCAGATCGTTGTAGAATTTATTGCCCATGGGTTTAACCAATTTTGATATCAAGCAGCCAATATAACGACTCTGTAATGTATAACATAGATTTTTAATTAATTCTAAAATTTTTAAAATGTCTACCTCATAATAACACTCCTCTGCAAACCAACACGTTATGGAGAGCAGTATAAATGCCAATAAAGCAACAAAGGCATTCTGCAAGAGACCATAATAGTCTCGGCCCTCACTAAGGACGGCCAATAGAATCCAATAAGAATTACAAACAAAATCCACAAAAAACACGCCCGTAGAGGACAACAAAGACCAGCCATAGGCTTCATTATACATTTGAAATGTTGCATAGATTTCATTGTAGGATTTTTTTAATATAACCAGTACTTTCTCATCTTCCTGCTCTTCATTTATGGAGACAACTATAATGACTTCTGATCTGAGCCTGTTATGAATCTTCTTAAAAACTCTTTTTATGTTCCGTTCACCCATTTCGTTAAGAGACTTACGAATGACTATAATATAATAATTCAATTTCACTAGACCTGTCAAAAACTCCAATGTTTTTAATTGCAAGGCTAAATAACTTTGCAGATTACGCCAATACGATAGGCTGACGGCTGATTTTGTTTTAAATGTAGTCCACATTATAATGCCATGACCACAACATAACATCGCTATAACCCCTACAACAATGCGGCCCAATCTAAAAGCGGCAAAGTCAGTATGCTGAGGGTTTTTCAATCCTCCCTCTAAACGTGTCTTAATCTTGTTAAACTGTTCGAATAATTCCAAGCGATATTGTCGCATTCTATATGACTCTGCCAGCACTGTTAAATGACCCAGCATATGGGCAAAATAGAGTATTACACTGACCGAACGATTAAGACTGTGTTCATCACCGAAAACGTCATAGATTACAGCATGGTATGTGGCCCAGGCGATTTCACAACACCATAGCAGTACAATAACCTGATAGACTCTATAGCTTCTGGCAATGGGTGCTAAACCAAATAACCAAAAGCCCAAATACATTAAAAATATGGCAACTCGATGGATTTTATTCTTGTGATAGCAATAAGTTAATTTGAAAACGTTTAAAGTCATGTTAAAAAAGAGTCAGCCGTTAAAGAAATAAGTTGATTCTATGAGATTTTAAAAGGTTTTATAGGTTTTTGTCGAAACAAATGTAATTCAAGGAAAAAATGCTTTATCACAATACATTAGAGCTTCAATTTGATTGAGCTAATAAAATTTTGTTATCAATAAAATGTATTTGAGTAAAAATCCATTAGTGACTAACATGACTTTTATTTTTAAACCCATCACCATAAGTGTGAGATAAATAAAATACATACATACATGCATACATATATGTATGATGTCCGAACTGTCAGAAAAATCGGTAATTTATGTACTAGCTTGGACCCGGTCTACTTCGCTACTTCAAACTGGTAACTCGCCCCGTCTTCTACCGTGTAAATTTTATTCAAATCAGACCATTTTTTTTTTAATTTTGTTTGTTTCTTGTATAGTTTAGCAGATAAAGGGTTACCGATGTTTCCCTTTTTTATTCTTTTTACCACCTAAATATTTGAATTTCCAAAAATCCTTTCTTAGTGGATCTATACAACAGAAGAGGAACCCACAGTCCAAAGTGCATGTCTCTAGCTTTATGCGTCTGGACTGTGCGATGATAAATCAATCAATCAGTCACGTTACTATTATATTTAAAGATGTATGTATGTATTTATGTTACCAATACTTACATTGTTTTCAATGGCATCCGTAAAATAGAACAAAACATACAATAAACTAGTCAAGGAAAAGGAAGTAGCTCCATTCATTACATACTTATAGAAATCCTGCTTCTTATAGGCGGCCGTAAAAATCCAATAGAAATTACAAACAATATCAAAAAATGATGACATAAGTAGGGTAAGCAAAGACCAACTGTATAAATTGTTAAAATTCATATAGATCTCCCACATACGTAAGTAAATCAAACGCATATAATTGACACTGTCATATTCCTTGGCCTCATAAGGCAGCCATATGCCATTAGAAACTTTCAATTTTCTCTCGTTTTCGAGCGCTACAGAGTATATAGCATCTTTTAAAATTAATATGCGTCTATTAAGTATCATTATGGTGTAAATAATTTGTATATATCGTGTGCGTAGGCTGACAGTTATAGGCAAGAGATACCAAAATACCGGACTAATTTTGGAGGTGTTATTTATCCACATTTTTAAGCCCTCACACACTAGCTGACTGAGCAGTATTAGTATAATGCGTTTGTTTAAGCATTCGTAATTCATATTCCTTGGAACATTGGCATTTAAATGGCAGTCCAAAAGTTGGTCTACCTCGATTTGCAGTTTCGTCATTCTTTGGTAATATTTCGATTTGAAAATAGTCTCTAATATTATAATGATATTAACCGAGCCATTGAGTAAAAAAGAGGCAGTTCCCACCAGACCTCCCACCGAGATATCACCACCAATTATACGCCAATAGAACATAAGGAATACCACTGTAGATAGCCAGCTTAAATAGCACATCCTTAATACTACCGTTAGCCAGGGTAGACGCGGTATTGTAAGAAAACCATTTAAATAAAAGGAATTTTTCAAATAAAATTCTAAGATCTTTTGTGTAAGAGTCATTATCAATTAAAGGAATTTGAAAGACTAAATCCTTTGGCTTAATTGTTTTAGTTAAACAGTTTGGTTCCATTTGGTTTTTATAAACATGAGTTGCAAAAATTTATTAAAAAGTATATATACAATTTTTTGTTTGTTTTGTTCTCTTTTTATAATTACACTCAATTAATTGTTTAAAAGGCTTTTATTGATTAAGGTTTGGTTTTAATACTTTACTACACCCCTTCCTTGCATCCTCTTATGTGTTCTGAAATTTATTCATATGAAATTGTATAAGAATTATAAGATACGTTGTAGTTGCTCCCACAATCTGTAAATATGTTAAAGAAGAAATTATTGGGAAATAAAAAGCACAGCAAATCCATTATTTTACCGTATACAGGAGCGTGCAATCGATACTGAAGAATCCGGCAGCTGTAATTGAAATTTTCTGATGCAACAATTGTAACGAAAATTGTTCAATCTATTAGAAAATAAAAATGAAGGAACGGTTAATACTAACTGCCTGGCCCACAAAATGCGAACGATATTTTCTTTTGAATGAATATATTTCAAACAAAAACAAAAAGTTGAAATTTGTTTTTGTTTGAGATATATTTATTTAAAAGAAAATATCGTTCGCGTTTTGTGGGCCAAGCAGTAAAATAATATTTTTAAATCCTTTAAAAGAATTCCCATTTGAATAAAAAATTTCTATCTAAAAAAACCTTGTAATAATTGTTTTCATATTCTTTAAAACAAATTATTTTTAATTTTTTCTTTGTTGAAAAAATTTTTTATACTTAACATTTGGCAAATTCTCTATATCTAGAAAATGCTTGTTTTACCAATAAAATACTTCTTTTTAAAAGATCAAACAAATATTTGCAAAAATTTCTCTCTTTTTACAGAGAGAAATTTTATTTCTCTTAGTTTATAGAAAATATATTACATATTTAAAAAGTCTTCTTATATGGTATATTTATGATAAATTACTCTCTTGAAAATAATTGTAAAACGTTTATTTACTTAAATTGAGGAAAATATTTCTTAAACTTTCTATTTTAAAAATTTGGTTTGACAAGTTTATTCTTTCGACAAGAATTTTTCTTTTCAAACTTACCATAGAATTGTGATTATCATTAAAAATATCAATATCAATGCGATGCAAGCCCAAAGCAATATTATTGGTCTAAAATATAACAAAAGCACAATGAAAAAAAGTAGGAAGAAGTTTAAAACTCCAATTGTACCGTTTGCACCGTTCTCTCACACAGTATTGCCAGCACCAGGACATTAACCAGATGAGGTATACTCCAAACAGCACTGCCAGCTATTAGCAGAAAATCATTTCTATTTGAATGGAAATCTTGAAAGTTATAAAAAATCCAATAACAATTCGAAGTAATCGATATGAAATCATTGCCCACATTAATTAACATCGAAACGCCAAAGTAACTGTTTAGTATTTCACTTAAACTAAACAAACGATTGTAAAGTTTACGAATTATCAGTAGCCTTTTCAATTCAGGATTTTCCATATCGCAACGGTTGTTCTTAACAAAATAAGTTTCGAACAAAGCTAATGTGTAGAATAGCTTTTTTTGCACCGAGTCATTGATGTCATCCTTTAGGTCCACTTGCTTTTGTTCACATTTATATCTTCGAAGATCTATGTAATTTACCACATTAACCAATAGATCAAATCTATGCTTAAGTAAACGCATACTGGTAAACATTTGAAAATACCTAAGCCCACATACTAACAGTGGAATCAGATAAAATATCCAAAAGAGAATAAAATTTTGTTCCTGTGCCATCAGCTTTGAAGCTAAAATAAAGAATTCGGAAGACAAGTATATAAAGGCCATTAGCAGGAACCGTTGTAAAGTAGTGCGACGAAATTTCCTGAAAAAATTTTAATCAAAAAAAAAAAAATATATTTTTTTTCCTTTTTAGAGCTTGAAAATAAACAAAAAATTAAAATTTCATATTACTTTAAAATTGAACAGATTTTATCAAATTGGATCACTTTTGTGTTTATACCCCCTAATAATTTAAACGTAAGTTATGTATTTAGAAATACTAAAAGATACTTATTTATTAAGGTAATCTTTTAAGGGAACATATTTAAAGAATAAAGATTTTAACAAAGTTAAATTCAAATTTAACAAAAATCAATAAAAAAAACGAAAGATTGGTCGGTCACGCCCGATTAAAGCCCTACACCAAAATATTTTAAATATAAAATTATTTGTTTTAATTTTTTATTGCGATTCTGACATAAATATTCCCAGCAAAAACTTAAATTGCTTTGTAATGAATTAAAATGATTAAAATACAGTAGTTGCACTACTTACCTTTTGGCACGGCGCTGTCATTGGAGGCAAATACTTACCCCACCCGCTTACAAATAGGGATTTTGTGAAGTCATAACTTTAATGTGATTAAGTAACTACTTACTTATAATGATTAAAGCAGCCCTCTTAATTACAAATAACGAATTGAATAAGTCATTAATTTTAAAATATTAAATAACCATTTGCTTTTAATAAATCAAATATCCAATTGATTGCATGGGCCTACATAACTCATTATCAATAAAAAATTATATACGGCTTTCTGAGAACGAAACTGAGGTTTGTTATCTCTTAACGTTACGTTTTACAGAAACACTTAGCAAAAACCTTTAGAGTCGGTTTGAAAAACGTCATGTAGTCATAAACATTCGTCGAAAATATAATTACTTATACTTAAAGTATGTTAACCCAAACGAGAATTATAATAACTTATTAAAGTGGCTCCTAACATTTATGTCGTTTAACAGAAACATTTCGAAAAAACCTTTAGATCCGGTTTGAAAACCGCCGTTTAAATTTATAAAAATCCGTCGAAAATATATTTACTTATACATAAAGTATGTTAACCCAAACGGGAATTATAATCACTTATTAAAGTGGCTCCTACCATTTATGTCGTTTAACAGAAACACTTAAAAAAACCTTTAGAGCCGGTTTGAAAACCGTCGTTTAAATTCATAAACATCTGTCGAAAATATATTTACTTAT
>NDXZ01011411.1:0-11672 GCA_003055125.1 Paykullia maculata
TTCTTTAATATCACTAGTTTTATCCTGCTCTAGCCATCAGTCGCATGAAAGCAGTTTATTGTTTTCAACAATCTTTTTTGTTTTCAATCATTATTCTTCGCCTGGTTAGTGTAGTGTTCAACTGAACGTTGACCAGTCATGTTATGATTGTTACGCATCGTGCCATGTGTTTTTAAATTAGAATTTGCTAAACGAATAAAGATTTTACATTGATTTCTTTTTTCTGTGAAAGACTATACTAACAGCTGCTTATAATAATTTTTAGAAAAAAAAATTTTTATTATAAAAAAATTCGTTCAAACAAAACGGTTTTTTTGTTGACTTTTTGAGAAAAAAATCCAAAGGTTTTTGAAAAATGAGGGCCGTCGCGATCCTTAAAATGTTATACATCACGATAAAATATGAAATCTCTACTATTAGAGTAAAAAAAAAACGCTGCGCGTTTTTCTGCCATTTTTTTTTAATGATTTTTTGAAAATGTCACCTTTTTTCTGTTTTTTGCTCATTTTGCATAGAAAAATAAATATATTGTAGAAATTAGCAAAAAAAAAATTTCACAGAGTCGTTGGTGTGGTATCATGGGGATACCTCCCTTTACCCATAAACTTATGCTGACGATAAAAGATGCATTTGCTAAACAAAAGTATAGGAAAACTTAAAAAAAGTTGAATTTTTCAGAGGTAGGACTAGTTCTTCTTAGGAAAACTTTTTTTCCTTGATCCGATTTTTCTTATTTTTAAGCTTTACCAGCATATGACTATAACACATATTTCTGCCAATTTTAATTGATCTAAGAGTATCCAAAAAAAGTGATGTCCGCCTAGATTGGCAAAATACGCCTATGTGCGGCGTCAGCGCTTTGCAATTAGAAAATCCAATATTGATAGCGCGTGAGATGAGATATAAAATTTGCATATCAGCAAACGTCACATTTGATCGTAAGGATTGGTACTTCACGTGTGGACTGCAAATTAGTACCAGTATTGGTATCATGAGAAATATCATGAAATAGTTTTCGTGAGAAATCTCATCAAAACTATTTCATGAAATGAATTGTCAAAAAAAAACACACATACAGTAAAATTTATTTGTGTGTGTGTGTATGTAAACTTTATCATTTGTATAAAAAGAATTATTTTATATCAAAATTTGTTTCTTGTTTAGCTATTATGTTAATTTTAAAAAATATTTTCATAGAATATTGTATAAAATACCTAAATTATCAAAATAAAAAAAAAACATCTTTACTCTGCGGCGGTCTGTAAATTGTGAAATTTCATGAGATACGTGTTTCTGTTGTATGATATGAAGGTATATATTAAAAACTTACTTCCGTTACGCTGCCGACATTTTCTCACATATTATATCAAGTTTCATATCACGTGGGGACCTCATGTTAGGTTTTGTTATTATTGAAAATTATTGCCATTTTTACCTATTTTAACTTTAAATCTAGCGATTTTCTCACTATTTCATTTTTATTTGGTTATATTTTGTTTAAAAGTTAAGCTAACATTTCTGTTCATGACACAGCTTAACGCTTCTATTTGGGTAGGTCACTTTAGCGTCAACAATAGGCGCTAGTCAACGCAACACTCAGCGCTCTTATTAAGGTTGGTCTGTAAAAATTCTTTAAAGATAAAGAACATAATAACATTTTCTTTTAAAAATTTTAGTTAGAAACAATAAAATTTTTGTTAAATATTTTTTTAAATTTTAATTGCAAATAAAAAAATATTTTTCTTAAAAATATAAAAAAAATTTTTTTTAAATTTTGATTGAAAATAAATTTTACATCGAAAACTTTCTATAAAAAATATTATTTAAAAAGGGTATTAGGAAAAATTTTCTTCAAAAGAAAAATTGCTTAAATTATTTCTCTTACCTGCAACGGTTTACTTGGTTTGCATTTGCACTTTTTTCTTCTAGTTAAATGTCTAAGGACTTTAACTATGACAAAAATTAATGGAAAATATTTTTTAGACTTTTTTTGCATTTCTTTAGTTTTTCTAGCACAAACATTTAAGCGAAATCTCCAAACGAAAACAAAAAGACATTAAATTGACGTGGAAAAACGGCTTTAAAATGAAACTTTATTGCATTTAAGGACCTTGAGTAAATTCCTTTCTTTCTCTTATCCTCATGCTTACGCACAAACACATTTGCTCTCTTGAGGATTTATATTTAATACATACAAATTTATACCATTTAATATGCCAATGTGTGTATGTGTTTTTGTTCGGTGTTTAAGTGTAAAAGCATCTTAACAAACGCACCGAAAAAACTAAATCGAGTATGTACTCCATTCACTCAGCCTGTGCATGTATGCAACAACAACAAAAGCAATCTTATCTGATATACCAATACCAAAACAACATCATAAAAATGTACTACTACGTAAGGATGTACATACATAAAAGGATCAGAAGGGGGCCATCGTAGGAATTCTCATCATGTTTGTTACATCGGCAATTTCGCAGTTGATTGCAATTTCTATGAGGCGTACATGTGTTTTTATGTGTGTGAGTTTGCATTTGTGTGTTTGTATGTATGTACGTAACATTATAATAGTTTTAGGTTTTTTCTCTATTTTCTTTTTGTAGTCTATTGAAATTTGACAACAGAGCAAAAATGCATTTTTCATTACGTGACTGTAGGTTTTGAAAGTTTTATATATTTTTTTAAAGTATTTTCTAATATTTTTAATAGAATTTTCAAATAGGCTTTTTGTAAGCTTTTAGTAGCTGTACTTGAGTTTCTTATGTGTTGTTTCAGATTAATACAGGCTTTAAGATGATCAGTAAATAAGTGTATTAAAAGAAAGAGATTAAAAGATGTTTGTTAACAGCGTGGTGCAGCAATTGTGCTACAATAAGAAATTCAAAAAAACTTTTTTTTAATCACTTTATTTCATTTATTTATTTATTTTTATTTTTTTTTTTGTATAGAAAATTTTATTTAGTTTTATATTACCAATTGTTTTTGAAGATGATTGACTGTAAATTACCTTCATTTTCATTCACGCATATGCGACACCTGATCAGAAAATTATTCATTGCGGTCTGATGGATTAAAGTCGGGATCGCCGCAGTTATTGCTTAAAATCAGTCAAATTCCTTGGTTTCGTTTTGTACATCTCTTGCTTGACATAACCCAATAAAAAAAATCGGGTGCAGTCAGGTCAGGTGACCTTAGTCTGGCTATGTGTACAGTTGCTCCATCTTGCTGAAACCAAATGTTCTTTTAAATCAGATACGTCTTCAGCGCAGATCTGAGTAGAAAACTTCTTCAACATCTTTAAATAACGGTCCCTATTGCCAGTCACTGTTACACTTTAGCATGATTGTGCGCCCCCCCTGTATATACATACATACATACATATATACATATATCATCTGCATTGCTAAGAAGTTGTCAGACAATGACTTATTTATTAAGAGATGATTTAATGACTTTTTTATGGCCATAGTTATTTGAGCACTTGATATTAATTAGTTGAAGTAATATAAAAGTAATGACTTATTAAAATCCCTATTTGAAGCGAGTGGAGTTAATACTTGCCCCCAATGACATCGCCGTGTTAAAATAATGTTTCAAAATGCCACTGGGTAAGTAGTGCAACTTCAGTATTTTAGCATTTTACCTCATTACAAAACAATGCAAGCTCTTGCTGTGTTGTAACAAATCATGGAGTTTTCATTGGTTCAAGCGCTAATTTCAAGCATTTAATAAATAAGTTTTGATTATAAATTACGGAAAATATTTCCAGTTCTATACTTATAGAAAACTATTCACTTTCTTCTACAAAAAATCTCTTAACAAATAAGATTTAAATATATCTGTACTTAAGACTATATGCTTATCTTTATAAAATCTGGTTCGTTTTTTTTAAACTATTTTTTTAAAATAAATAATTCAGTATTTTGTTTGGGACTGATAGAGAATTTTTCCTTTAAACAAACATTGATGTTGTCTATGTCCTAATGTGTGAATAGTGGTCGTGACCACCATCTATTTTTCATCATGCTGTGACAAGCCATATATACCACAAGTGACATTATAAATTTTGATGCAATACACACACACACACATGCACACACTTGTTTATACACCACTCTCTCATACCAGTAATTGTAATAGGGCAGTCATAAACACAACAACAATAATACAACCTATACTAACATTTCTGTTTCTTTTTTTTTATATATATTTTTGTATGAATTTTTTTAAGCACATACACATTTTTATTTAAACAGATTAAGACGCCACAAACTTTGGCAAAATGAATGAGTTCATTTAAGAGGACTCCATATTCCGAATTTGTTGCAATTATTTTTGTTGATATCTCAAGCATTTATGAATTTATTTGAACAAAATAGAAAACTAGTTGCCAGAGGGTCTCATAAGATGGGGTTTAATTAAAATTTGATTAAAACCCCAATTTATAATCCGCTACGAATAGGTGCAACCCTAGTACGCATGCACTAAAACTAATAAAATGCTCGTATATGTGTCTACCAGCATTCATTTCAAAGTCCTCACTTGACATGTTGGGCGCGTTGTCATGTAATTTTTTTAATTTCTGTTAAAAAACGAAAATAATTTATGTTCATTCTTTTTCATTAAACAAAAAAACAACTTTTTTTCTTGCATTTTGCAAACTTTTTTTCGACCATGTTTTCTCATGCATTTGTTTTGTTTTTTTTTCACTCTGGCATTTCTTTACGCCCCAAACAAAACATTCGTCATGTGATGAATTGCAATGGGAGTGACGTTTTTATTTTGTTTGTGATGGACGACTGGACACTACAGGACAGAACGCAAAACTCAAGCAGACACTTTTCACACACATACATATGAACGTATGAACATGGAGCATGTAGATGAAGTCTATGTAGCAACGGAGTTTGCTTTCAAAAGAACCTAAAAAGAGAATAATATACAGGATGTAGTAAAATCAAAATGAAACTAAAATGGCCATAGATTTAGATTTTTTCTTTATCAGCTTCCGTTTTTATGCGAAAGAATAACTAATAAAAACTTACGGTATGATCGAGCATCTCTTACCCCGGCCAAACTCTCCACCATTTGAACAAACAATTGCACTTTGTCACGTTATTATTCTCATGGGCATTTTTAACAATAAAATAAAAAGCTTCCATGTCATTTCAAGGCAAGGAAGCATTAACAAATATGTATCTGTGTGTGTGAAGAGATACAAAAAAAGGATGTAGTACAAATACAAATGCAATAGAGCAAGAGATGCCGAACAACAACATAACAATGGAGGACAATAGCAAGCACAACAACGATAAAAAAAGAGGTTATAAATGACTACTTTGGCAGCTGAACGCCAGGAGTAATAAAATGATTTCAAAATTAAAAAAAAACTCAACACATACAACAAAAGTTCATTTCTTAATTTATGTTCTTGCAACAATTGCTGTTGCTTATAATACTTTAGGTTTCATCTTTTTTCTTTCTCGCTTTTGGTTTATGCCTTAAGCCGCATCTTACTCAAAATGACTGACAAGTGTCTAATAATATGACAAAAAATACGACAGCAAATGTTAATTGAACTCGTTGATTGTTTTTGCTATTATTTGTTTAATTTCTTTTATTTAAATTGATTTTTCTTTTATTGTAAATAAGTTTCAAAAGCCACGGGGTACTGAATAGTCGAGTAAACTAATTATTAGACCAGCACCTTTTATAGCTATAAGTTTTAACTTAATTTTTATTAAATCCAATAAATTTACGATTTCGTGGAAATCTTTTTATTGAATATTTTTTTTCGTATATTTTTCCGTTCTTTCTAAGCTATTGATGGCCAGTTTTTGAGGGCTGTATATATCCTTAAGTTCTATTTAAATGCAGAATTCAGTTTTTCAGTACACACTTAAATACAACTTAAGTGACCAATCTTCTCCATTTAAAGTCTATTTGAGTTTTATGAATTACCATATGATTTTGATTGTTGTTTTTGTGGTCCTAATTTTGGTTAACAAACAATTTTTGCGGCCATTCATAACAATGTTTTGTAATTTCAGAAATAATTAATAAAATATTAAACTTTATTGTAACATACAAACACATGGATGATACAACAAACACCTTTAGAGTTAATAAAAGTGATTTTTAAGGTAATAATTGGTGTTAAACCAATAATATTTTGTTCTATTCATCAGCTGTTTTTTGTTAAATAAGTCATTTGATGATGCTGCCATACTTTTTCATTTGACATTTGATGATGCTACCATACTTTTGTATCATTTAAATAAGAACATTAAATTAGCACTGAAAAACTGAAACTGAATTTAAGTATTACTTAAATTTAAATGACAATTAGCTTAATGCGTATTTAAATACGAAGTCAAAAATTGGCCATTAGTGTATGAAAAACTTTTTTCTTTTTTTTTGACGCTCTCACAGAATGCAAAGCTGCAAAATTTGTTATTAGACCTTTAAATCGCATTAATCTCGACCCCGCGATCTGTTTCCTTTGTGGATATCCCATTTAAGTTCAAAGCCAAGTTTAGTTTATCAACAATTTTTTGCCCTTCTACTTTCTAACCTTTGGATAAGATCAACCGTATCGTCTGACCACATTTTTAGTGAAAACGAGAAGTCGACGAATTGTTTGTCGTCACAATCCTTTTGCTTAGGGCTACTTGTGCACCTGCTGCAGTTGTATCAGTCGCCGGAATACGGTAGACTCATCAAAGCGTCTTCTCATTTTAAGCTGATCTTTAAGATTAAGTTTGCGTGTAGCCTCCCATACTTTGTATCTTTTAAACGTTTTGTCTTTATTGCGAGCGGTTAGAGGTTTAGATAATTGCGTGGTATACCTATGCATATATAAACTACAGCAGCGCATCAATTGGAAAATTATATAACTTAGAGGAAATATTGCTGATATTTTATTGTATATACCCTTCACCACGTGTACGTGTGTAATAGGAAGTATATGTATGTTACATGTCCCGAAGGCAGTTAAAGTCTTGGAAAAATTGATTTTTTTTTAATAGAAATTTTGGTTCGTATAGGGTTTTTTCTATATCATTGCAGATTTTGCACCAATTAGTCTAATTTTTTTTCAAACATGGCTAGTTTATCCATTAACTGCAAAATATTAATATATTTTGTCCAAAAAAAAAGGTTGTCGTCTTTTTTTGGTTATATCTCAGCGGATTATTGATGGATATAGCCAGTTTTTAATACCGATTTTTCCGATAGGTCACTATCATATAGGTCACTTAGCGTTGTATGTATTGCTACATACAACGCTAAGTGACCTATAGGAGCTAGAAAAACTTGATTTCAACCAACAGACGGATATTGCTAAATCGACTTCCCTATCTATAAGGATCCAGAATATATATACTTTATGGGGTCGTAATGAGTATTATAGAAATTACAAACGAAATGACAAACCTATATACACCCGTGTCACATGTGTGAAGGGTATAAAAAACTGGACTAGAACTAAAGTAGATAAAAGATTCAATAAAACTAGAACTTAACCCGTATCAATGTTAAAATTGGCCCGAAAAAAACAAATATTTGGCTATTTTGTTTTGGCGCTCAAATGTTGAGTGTAGAAGAAATATGTTCTTAAAATAATTTCACATTTTTAATATGAATAAACTACGTTTTATTCAAATACAGTAAAAGAAAACAAATTATTTAATATTACAATTTCCTAACAATTTAAATATAACTCTTTAACTATCGAATACATATATGTCTGTATATACAGAAACAATAGAAATGTGAGTGTGTGTGTATGTAAGTCATAAAGTGAAAGTAATAATTTTTATTATATTCATATTATATACATATATAGAAATGCATAAACATTCAAACTACATTATATACTAACATTATATGCTATATGTAGTAGTTATATATTGTTCTATATACATATGTATGTATATGTATGTATATAAAAAACTTTCCATATGTTGAACATTTAGTTTTGAATTCCGTTCTTAGTTCTTATAGTCGTGTGTTTTTTTTTCTGCAACTTATTTTATTAAATAAAAACTTTTTCAAGACCAACCAACAACAACAGTGGCATTAGCATCATATAAAGTCAAAGTGGCTGAATGCACATCTCTGTACCAGAGTGGAACGAAAAAAAAAATGACGAAACCCAACCATGTACCAGAAGCACCACGACGAGCCATCCAGCCACAAGGATAAAAGAGGTTTTTGAGTTTTTTTCCTTTATTTTTGAACTTCTAGCTGCTGGTATTCTTCTCATTTTTTTTATATAATTTATTTTTTCTCGCAAATAAATGCTGTAGACAATGAGCAGACATAAACGCAGACAGACGGACAAACAGACATGCATACAAAAGATGGAGAAAGTATTACAGTTTTGCTGCATTAACTTTGATATTAAAATGTAGTGCACCATCAAACAACCAACTAAGTTAACTTATTGTTGAAAACTTTTAATATATAAAATATGTATATTTATTTACGTATGTATGTATGTATTTATAAATGTTCACTTTTGTATAAGTATAAGTGGCTGTGTATGTTTGCCTTAAAGTCAACATTGCCAAATGTTGTTATAATGTTCTATTTGTAAGGATTTTTCAGGATTTCCAATCGTGTGAGCAACACCAATACAACAGCATATATTGTTAGCATAAAGTTGTGTTGTCACAAAGCATTGCTCATATCCGTTGATGGATCAACGTTACTGGTTCTTAAAAGCAAGATTCTCAAAAGTTTAACATTACATTCAATATAAAGGTAAACTTTAATATCTTGTAACTACTATATTGAAACAGAATAGTTTAATTTCTATAGTCTTAAAAGTTAAAATCATGCTTTTAGATTTCGCTGTAGATTATTTACACTTAATTTTAAAAGTACATAGTTTATCATTTTATTCTCGTGATTACATGTTTTCGAAAGTCATTCAGAAACACTACTTAAAAACACTACATGAGTTCTTCAGCAATCTACCAAAATTACAGAGTACACTTCCATAGCATTTTGTTAGTTGTTTGTTCCTCATCGTTTCTTATGCTGAGAAATAATATTATTTACCTTTGACTCTGAAGTTCTGCTCATTTTTGTTCGTTAATGTATGCAAAAACTGCACACAAGTTTAAGCAGTTGCAACTTGCAACTCAAACAATAAGAGCGATTTTTAAAGCTTAAGGAAATTTAACATCAACAAAGATGGTAGTAAAAGTGGCGGCGGCTGTATGATCGAAAACTTTTCAAATATATTATTTTGATTTTTATGTACAAACATATGCAAACATATTTATAATAACATCATAGTTTAATTAAATAACAAATTCTTTAATTATAAAGACAAATATATAAAAAAAAACTTCACTCAGCTAGTGTCGGCAAAAACTTACAGTCTAACCTAAATTAGAGCGTTGCGTTGAATGGCGTCTAGTGTTTACGCCAAAGTGTCATGAACAGTAAAGTTAACTTAACTTTTAAACAAAATTTAACCAAATAAAAATGAAATAGTAAGAAAATCGATAAATTTAAAGTAAAAATCGCTAGATTGATATAAAAAAAGCTAAAATGGCATTAATTTTCAATAATAACAAAACCCAACGCGCTGTCAATATCGGATTTTTCAATTGTAAGGCGCTGACGCCACGTTATTTCGGTTTGCTTCATACAATTTGTATGGACATGAGAATTTTTGACAGCTACACAACGCTAAGCGCGCTGATTTAGGTTCGGCTGTTACTTTTCAAAAAACATTATTCATTAATTATCACAATAAAAAATAAAATTTCTAAGAAATTTTAAATGAACTTGAGCCAGAATAAAACCAAAAATTATTGTCTCATAACAAAAAAACTTTTTACAAATTATAACTATTCAACTTGAAATAAATGGCACAATACAATAATTATAGTAATTATGCTTTAATAGATTTTCAACTTTACTTCATAGACACATGTGAACTGGAAATCAAACTCGTTCAATCAAAGGCACTTTAATATGCTGAACATTACATAGAAAAATTATAGAAAATTTCCTAGAAATTAAGAATTTAGTTTTTTCCCTAAAAAAAATATGTAAAAAATTTTAAAAATATTTTTTTGTAGATACTGTACCAAAGTTATCTATAGTCATGGCATGCTTAAAAATATTCGCCTAATAATGAACCTCCTTACTCATAAGCTATTTTAAAATTTATCAGAGGTTGTTAAATAAATTGGCCCATAATCATAGTCATAAGCAAAGTGTACGTTACGAGTCGTAAAGTACATTTTTGTTAAAAGTATGCTTTTGGTGTATTATAGACGACTTAAAGTATACTTTTAGCGTAAAAGTTTGCTTTGGATTTAAAAATAGGTGAAGCTGTTTTTAACTTGCCTAAAAACACCAAGTTCAATTGAAAAATAAAAAAAATAAACAAAAAACACATGGCTCGGTGTAGTGATCAGTTCAACTACCTACTGATGAGTCATCAGTGATGACTGACCAAAAAACTAAAAACAGAAAAATTATATGTAAAAAGACAAAAGAATAAATTTGTTAAAAACATAACAACAACTTTCCGGTTAGTTAAAGAAGGACAAAAACATGTGATAATTGAAGGAAAGACACACAAGAAAAAGCTTAAACTGGTTGTGGTAAATTTCGTTCTAACTCAACAGTGATTAATAAAAAACATGAATATAGGCGACAACCAATCACCATATTCTAATGTTTCGAGGTATAGAAAAAATTTTTTCTTTTACACAAAAATTATTATATTTGTGTATAAGACATGCTTTTTGAGAAATTTTGAGAGAAAAATAATAATAATAATAACAAAAAAATATTTTTTCGAGATCTAAGCAAAAAAAATTTTTTTTTTTTTAATTATTATATTTATATGTAAGGCATGCCTTTTGGGATATTTAAAAAAAAATTTACTAATTGGACTTAATTAATACCATTAATTAATTCGGACATGTAAATACATACGTATATACATAAGTATACATTTTACACACATTCATACATAATTTAATACACGTAGTGAAGGGTATATCAGATTTGGTACAGCCAAATATAGCGCTCTTACTTGTTTTTTATTAAACTTTTGCTGTATTTTTTGGGTCTTTCGTTTCTTTTTCATTATTTTATAAAAAAAAAATACTTTTAAAAGTTTAACACTTCTGATTTTGGTTTTTATTTTTTTTAACAATACACAAAATCAGCTGAGCAGAGCTTCCTCTTGATCATATTTTTCTACAATTTGTATGAAAACATTTTACGATTTGCTGTGTCACCCATTTAAAGCTGGTTTAATTAAAAACACACTTTATTTTTGACTATAACAGCAAAATAGTTAATAAAAGAATTTTAATTTAAAGTCATTTTTTAAAAGAACCGACTTTAGTTTGTAACTATAAATACGGGCCATTATGTTTAATAATTTGAAAAATTCATTATGAATTACAAATTTCCTAATACACGCAAAAAAAACATGGTTGTGGTGATCATAATCGAAGGGCATCATACTATGATTGGATTATATGATTGTAGCTAAACTATGATATGATCGGTTTTAATCATAACAAGTTTAATTGAAAAGCTTTTTTATAACCATATTATGACTATATATTATCATAACTGTTACTTTTTATGATCAGAATATGATTCCACCCAACCATAGCTTAGTTCCA
>NDXZ01011426.1:5560-15935 GCA_003055125.1 Paykullia maculata
AAAAGAAAAACTCTTTAAATTTAAAGTAAATTTTTAATAAATTTTTATTTATTTCAATTGCATTTATTTATATATTTTTTTCTTAAATTATAAATAATTTGTAGTTGATGTTCAAATATATTTTTCACTTTATTAAATATACAAGTTGTTTTTTTTTATGATTTCTTTTGTATTTTATGAAAAGATTTAATTTAATTTATCTCTTTTTAAGTTTAATATTTTATACACTTATTTAGTTTTAAATCATTTATAATTTATCTTTTATTTTTTTTTACTATTTTTTTTCTTATTTATGGGTTTTTTAAGAGTTTTGAAAAACAGTTTTTTATTGAAATCTGTTTTCATAAATACATTTTTTTCTCTTTCATTTGCATTAGAAATTAATTTTGTCTGTTTTATTTGTAGCCAATTCAAAGGTTTTTTCATGTTTTTAAAATTTCATTTATGATTTCTTTTTTTAATATTGTCCATAGTGTCTCTTTTCTTTTTAATTGTTTGTTTGAAGTGACTGATTGTAAAAATGTTTTTAAAAACCGAAATTGGTTTTAGCCAAAAAATCAATAATTTTTTTTTGATTTTTATAGTTATTAAGTTGGATCTAATCGAGTGTTTGTGTCTGTTGCTATTGGGACAAATTAAAACAAATCTATTTTATCTGGTTGTGTGTGTTTGTATAAACTTGTTTCATATTTTTGCAATTGTTGTTTGTTAAGTTTGTTTTTTATTAAATAAAATTAATATTCAATTGCATTTTTGTTTGCCTGCATAAAAACTAAGTGACTTTTTTAAATCTGTGACAATAGGAAAAAACTGCTTATGTCTGATTTTTGTAATTTGTCAGGAAATCATTTTTTTATAAATTTGAAAGTTAATTTTTAAAAATTTATATTTGTTTGGTTGCAATAAAACTCAGCACTGCAGTACTCTAGTCATTATTTAGGTTAGATCGTTAGTTTAAAGAAGTTTTGATAACAAATTAAAAAAAAAACTTAAAGAAAAAGTTATGTCTTTATTCATCTAAAGTGTTCAAAATATTTTCAGCTCCCAACTAGTGATATTATTTCCTTACTTTTCCCTTCAAAAGACTTAAACAGTTTTTCCCTTTTGCCATAAATAATTTCCCATTTTATTTATATGCAATAAAATTTGTTTTTTTTTTAATTCTATTTTTTTTTTGTTTCTATTATTATTTTTTCTCTTTAATTTAATACAAGTTTTTTCCATCAGATTTGTATTGATTTGATAAATTTTAGTTTATTTTATTCAAGTTTAAAATAATACGCCTGTTTAGAGGTTTTTATGGTTGAGTTTATACATTCATGTATTGGACCTGCAAATTTATAAAAACGTAAAAAATAATATTGATTGATTAAACGTGAGTCATAGTATTATGATTTATTTAATTTAATTAAATTACTAGAATTTAATAAAAAAATTCAAATAAAAATTTACTTTGTTTAGTGTCTGTCTGAAATGATTTAATTAAATTCACAGACACTTGAAATTGAATGAAAGCAAATTGGTTCGAAATTAATTTTTTAGTAAAGCTGGCTTCAACCATTAAATATTAAAAATGTAAATAGTTTTTTTGTGGTATTTAATTAAAGGGGTAATGAGCAGTAGCTTTAAAAAAAAGGATAATTAAGGTGGTAAAACTAAAGCAAGGATATTAGTATTAAATGCGACAAAAAGCTTGATTAACCACAACAAAATGATAATCAAAATATCAAATTAAATATTTTTTCTTCCCAGCGTAAAGAGCAAACACAACAATCTTAACAAGTGTCGAATTACACTGTGCAACAGTGAAAAAAGTACAAAATTTGGCTATATAGGTTCGGTAGTACTACTTGAGCTCAGTAAAACTCTAGCCCCGTTTTGCAATATTAGTTCGAGTTTTAATTTTATGGGCCTCAACATATTGGGACACTTGGTGAACTTTCCGAAAGATGGTACCATAACCTTTTAGCAAATAACTCAGTCAGACTTGGTAATAGCGTTTTAATGTCTTTGGCAAAGTTATAGGTAAGTATCTAATGAATAATCCTTTGAACATTTTATTGCCGGGGAAATTTTTTTTTTGTATATTTTTTAAGAAAATGCAAAAAAAAATTTGGATTTTTTTAAACTTTTTTTAGCATAACTCGCAGGTGTTTTCCCATACTATCTTTTAAAAAATGTAGCCAAAGTAAAATAGAACAACTTTTGCCAACACACCCATACGGTCTGAACATGTTCAGACGACTTATATAGCGAAAATAACCTTTTTTTTGACGAAAAACACCGTTTTTTTTTAACGACAATTTTTGATTTTTTGCCATAAGTTGCAAACTGCTGAAATTTTTTTATAACTATCTTTGACAAACTTGTAGCCAGAGTGAAATAGAGCAACTTTTGTGAACATATGCACCCTAAATAACTCATAAAGACTACTTTTTACCTTAAAAATGCTAGTTTCTCACAATTTTTTTTTCTTTAAAAAATCAATTTTTTTTTGTGGAAATAATATAATAAAACACCTTTATTTTCTATTGTTATATGTTGTACTATTTGTTTGATTTATATAAAATATATTTAAGACCCCTTTCCTCTATATCTAAAAAATCAAGAAAAATTTCCTTCAAAAAGCGGCGTTTTTTGCAAAAAAAAATTTAATTTTTTCTAAATAAGTAATCTGAACATGTTCAGATCGTTTAGGTATGTTCACAAAAGTATTTTCATTTGACTCTAGCTACAGTTTTAAAGAAGATATTATAATTATTAGTATTACTCAATCACACTACTGGTATATTTTTAAATGCTCTTATTTTTATCTATAAATTTTTACTTTTAAGAAAAAGCCCTTTCATTAAACACTTAAACAAGATATAATCTTATAAATGCATTATGCAAAGTAAAAAGCACATGACCTAAAGTAACTTTTAGAGGAAATTGAAACAAAAGGTGATCACTAATTTCCAAACTGCTGTTTTCCATTTTTTTTTATATTAAAAAGTTTTAAATTAAAACAAGTATATTTCAAAAATCTTAATTCTTTTTAGATGTATGTACATACATACATATGTATGTAAGTACCCTAATTGAATTTAAAAAAAGTTACTAAGCAAGTGTAAAGAATTCTATTTAATCAGGCACAATTACGACGGCAAAATAACTTTTCGTTCAGCTAAAGTAAATCAAAGCAAACACTGCCCGCGCTGTTAGCATTATAACGTCACGTTATACGGCAATGCAATAAAAAAAGCATCAACTGCCACAAAACAAGCAAAGGCAGTTTCATGAGATGACTCTCCAGAAAAGTGTAAATGATTACGTCAAGCGGCAGTAACAACATTATTTTAATTATTTGTCTTTTCTTTAATTTATAAAAAAAGTGCGGTAAAAGTTTAAGAGAAAAAAACTTTATTTATTAAAAAAAAAATTTATTTAATTTTGTCTAAATGTCAAGCATTTTTACAGTTTAACTAAAAATCCTCTTTAGCTGGAGATTTTTATGCCAATTTTCTCAAATGAAAAAAATAATGTTGCTCATATATATTATAACAGGAAAAAAGATTAAATAAGGTAAATGCATAAAGGCGAAAATCTGTCTCTCTCTCTCTGCTCTCTCTTTTTAAACATGGAATTTTTGCATTAACGCTACAAATGAATTGTTTTAATACTTAGAGTCTATGATTTGTATTAATCACTAGCATAGCTACATATATTCCTTTACTAATCCATCCGCGGCAGTGTTATTAATTAACCTGATAACGAACTGACGTGTTTTAGTAATTTCGTCTTGGTGAGAGGAAACTTTTTAAAAGCAAAATGTTATACAGCAACATATTGCAGTAATATTTGTATATAAACATGATGAGTAATATTTGTGCTTCATATCTGTCAACATATTACTGAGACATTTTTTTAAATTAAGTTCTCAATTAAACTTATATTTTATGTAAAAAGCAACAAAACAAATCTTAAACGAAGTATGTACATATATAAGAGCATTAGCCCAAACGGATAAATCTAGAGGTATGATATTTGGACTTTGGGTTCCTCTTCCGTTGTAAAGATTCAGTAAGAATGATAATTAGCAACTCAAATATTTATGGGTTAAAAACGGGAAAAATCTGTAACCTTATATCTGATAAACTAAATACGCATAGGAATACAATAAACATAGGAATATGATTCGCCACTCCTCCAAAAAATATGAATACGTTTTTGGTACTTTTTGGAAATTCAAACTTGCAACTATAGGAATGAAAATTGTTCTTATTTAAGGTAATTGTTTTTAACTTTGTTAGAATTCATTACTTTAGCTTCTACAAATATAAAGACATCTATTTGAGAAAAAAATGTTGCTTTTGTGAGACAAAATGTTTTCTTTTATTAATTTGGATGGGTTTATTGTTCTGGAAATATGGAACTAGGGATTTTATTCCAGATTGAGACAGGTGACAGGAGACATAGGATTTTGTATAATAATATTTGTATTAATTTGTGTAAGTAAATAATCCACGATATAAAAGTTCTCAATTACATATATGTTTGTATATGCACTTATGTATGTATTTTACGAAAAATACAAAATAGCTAAACAGAATTAAAATATTAAAAAAACGCGCTAACGAAATTGCGGGTTAAAAGCTAGTATTATATAAACATGCAGAAGCAATATTCTAAAAATTTTCTTACAAACTATTTTGCTTAAACATGTTTTGTTTTAATATTTTGCTTTAATTCTTATAAAATATTTACTTAAAATAATATTTATAATATTTTCTTAGATTTTTACTCACCAATTGAAATAGTTCTCTGGCTTATGGCAACCCTTTTCGGAACCACACCATTTTGATTCTTTCAATGGCGGACATGGACGTCCACCACGTTTACCATGCTTAATGACTTTACGATATCGATGCATTTCACCAATGCCGCACGATTTACTGCAGTCCGACCATTCGGACCAGTGACTCACACGACAGTCACGAGCACGTTTCGTGCGACGTCTGCGATTCGTGTTGGCTGATGAAGCTGTTGATTGTGACGATAGATTGGAACGTCTATAACTATTGGCGATATTTTGCAAAATTGCCTGCTTATCATTCTTCGGTATGACCCCGCTATTAGCTGATGAGGAATTATTTCTAAAAAAAAATTTAGAATTTAATAAAAAAAACAATTAATAACTAATTTAGATGAAAAAAAATAATTTATAAAGAAAATATGTTTTATTTTTGCCAAAGTTTAAATCATCACAACTAAACACAACAACACAGTTTAATATACCAGATGTCCTTGTCCTTATTTTCTTAACGTTTTGCTTTCGATGTTTGTATTTAATTAATATATGTGTTTGCATGTATGTATGTATATGTTTGTATTAGTTCGTTAGTGTTTGTGTGCGAACTTGTACATCAAAAATAATATCCAATTTTTGCAATTTGCACTTTTTTTAATTTCTTTCTCTGTTGTTTTTTTTTTTTTTTGGATCTTGCTTTTGTTGCAGCTGTTCTCGCTGTTCATATTCATGTTAATTTGCATTTGACATGTATATTCTTGTTCAAATGTTTCTTTGTCTGTCCATTTTTTGACTGCATTTCATTGTGCTTGCCAGGGGGTGCAGTTGGATTTCTTGTTGATAGTGTATGTGTGTGTGTGTGTATGTACATATGTATGTAAATTATATGTTTGTATTTCAATGTTTGTTTTAGTTCTCCTTCTTTCATCAATTAGTATTATGTTTCTTTTGCCGCTGAAATTTTTTCCATTGAACATGTTCTCATATTTCATATTTACCACAAAGAATAGTCAATGTTGTTTTAGTTAAGGAACTTGGGTAATGTTTAACATTTTCTAACTTTATAGCAGCACCAGTATTTTTCCTGCCCTTTGTGATTATAAAAAGGTAAACGGCCTGAAAGCTTGCACTTTTAAGAAAAATTGGTGGATTCATAAGGTGTGATAGCACAATTTAATTTTTTTTAAATTTAACAATTGTTTTAAAGTATTGTTGTTGTATTTTAAACAAAAAAAAATTCCTTTAATAGAACACTGTACGCTTATTGAAGATATTGTGTTGTCTTAACAGATTGGAGAGCTACGCTGAAAGGCTAAAAGACAAGACAAACCGCCGATTATTTTGAAAGCTGAAGCTGCCAAAAACTGTCAGTAAAATATGATTCTAAAATGTTAAGCAAACGATATTTGTAATAAAAATTTTGGAATAATTTCAGATTTATTGCAATAGGATCTAAAGAAATAACACAGGTAAAACTGACTGTCGTTTACCGTAGCAAAATTGTAGCCAATTGTAAAAGTTAAAGAACTTCAGTAAACATACTAATATAATCTGAACGTGTCTAGGCACCCTAAATACCTCATAAAGACCACTTTGTACAAAATGTATAAAAATTTTTGATGCTCAAAAAAAGTTTTTTTTTAGAAATAATACATTGAAACACCTTTCTTTTCTATTGTGTTGTGTTGTACTATTTATTTGGTATATTTAAAATATATATGTAAGACCCCTTTCGGCTATGTCTAAAGACAAAATTGTCAGAAATATATGTATGTAAATACATATATATGTATATAACCTTAGGGTTACTGGCGTTGTTTTATTCTAGACTTTCAAGGCGTGGCGGGTCAAAAAATTGTAACACCAGGAATAGAACTTCAGTGCTGAAAATTTAAGCCAAATCTAATAACGCTTTCGGGACCCGCATTGAGGTCAAAAGCCAGATATATGCAAATAATATTTATAGTAAAGAAACTCCTTAACCTTGTCATTATTTTACAAAAATAAATAAATTTGTTTACAAAGTTTTGTAAGTAACCCTAATATACCCTTTGGGTCAAACTGACTCACAAACTATATTATTTATTAATTCTTTAATTTTCTTCATTATTTGATAAAAATTGATACAAAAGTTTATGTCTTACAATCTTTTACAGGAGAATTAAGTTTTATGGTTATGATTTTTAAGGTATTTCTCATATAAAATTGTTTTTTTATCAATATTTTCAAATCGATATATATCGACCGAGATCGATATTTAAAAAATATTGATATATTTTTTTGCATTTGCCCATCCTTAGTACATATGTATGTCAGACCAATAAGATTTAAGGTAAAGCCTTCATTTGGTAATTACAAACAACTAAGTAACAATTATTAATATATTTTATGTGTAAAAAATATTTAACTACAATAAGGGTATTCGTTTAATCGCTTTAATGCCTCTTATACCTCTTAAACTTTAAATATTATATGAAAGTTAAAGAGTTATAAGAGGCATGTAAACATGTAATGAAAAACAATTAAAAACCAAAATTAAAATAATATATTTTTAAATAAGGTGGTTTTATATTAATAACAAAAAAACATCAAAATTACAGTCATTAGTAAAATTATTATTTAAATTCTGTTTTTTAAACAAATTTCCACACTTTTAACAGCTACTAGATTTAAAACTCTTTTGTACGTGTTTGTGTAAAGAACAACATACATACATACGTATGTATATCTTTTAAATAATTTTTAGAAAAACGAAGTCCTTTTTAATATTGTAGGAATATCGTACTATTTTTTATAAATAATAATTTTTTGACTTTGAATTTAATTTTTTTATATATACTAAGAAGAATATTATTCAATCATCTTTATAATTTTCTTAAATCTCGATTATCCGTATGGTCGGGAGCGTTCGCATTCTGGATGATCAATTTTCCCGGTTAATTGAGTACCAATTTTGAGTAGTTTGTTTAGATAATACAAGAATTTTATATACATGTTTAAATAATGTAAATAATAAAAAATAATTTTGGTTGAAAACAGTGAATTAAAATACATTTAACAGGTGTATATGTTTCCGACACATCGTCCTTTTCATTCTATTTACATTGTGTTTGATCGTTTAATAATCCCGAAAAATAGAAAAAATCACGTTTAATCTATACGAACAATTTAAAATTGATGCAAAAACAATTTTTGGTCCAGATAATTAATGTTGCAGAGTTAATGGATTCACGGATAATAGAGTCTTTACTGTAAACTTATTTTCTTTCATCTAATATAAATAATTAAACGCATAACACTTACAACATAAACTAAAACTAAATGTAGAATTAAGTATATAAATTAAGGAAATTGTTTATAAAATTGCACAACAACCCCCGCTGGTATAGACAACTGCCTGTGGTCGAGGAGGATTAACTATCATGGTAGCCTGTGCGGGTGCTGTAGTTGGTACTGCTGTTGAGCCCACAACAACAGTTGTGGTTGGTGGTGGTGCTACAGAGGCGCCTATTATTAAAGGTGGGGGAGCCAGGCCGCCTACAACGACTACACCTCCCAAGGGCCGTTGTATTGGTCTATTGATATTAATATTAACATCCACGTTAGGTCTAGGTCTAAACGGTGGGGCACCCCAACCGGGCGCTGGAGGTCTGCCGTAAGGTGGGGGAGGACCACCAAAACCCACACGGCTTGGAGGAGGCATTTTTTTTTAAATTAAATCAAATAAACTTTTTAATAAAATTACTTCTTAAAACGAAAACAAAACCACATTTCACTTTGGAAGATTTTCGATAACTAAATTTGATTTTCATAATTATTTGGTAACATTTTTTTTTTGGTAGATACAAGAAATTACAAATCAATCAATTGTTAATTATAACACATGTGATAGAAATTGCAGACATTATCAATTAAGCTTTAAGTTATCAGTAGTAAAATTGATTCCCTATTATCTTATCTATAAATTGGTGTTGCGAAGTTCTTGCTTATGACCACTATGTCAGCTGTTGTTAAAAATATTTTTTTTATTTTTAGGTAGGTGGTATGGTTAAGTGGGAGTGCTACTTACATTGGATTCATTTTCTCCAAAAGTTGTGAACGTATGCGATCTTTTTCGGTAACTCTTGTGGGTTGTGGTGTTATTTCATTTTGTCTTTCGCGCTCTATACTCGCTGACAGTTCATTGTTCATTTCCACATGATTGTGTTCCATCTCTAAGTGGGTTTGTGTCTGTACTGTTTCATATTTTCGATCGTCTTCAGCAAAGTTAAACACCTCACTCAATTCATATTCTTTAAGCTGAAATCAAACAGGAAATAAAAAACAATATTTAATAAAAATAAAATAAAAACTGAAAGTCAAAATTGTTTAAAGATAAAAACATTTATGAGTTCTTTGTTTTTAATGTTGCAAAAAAAATAATAAATATGAAATTAGAGTAAAAGTCTTTTGTAATCCGATACCCTTATCATGTCATTTATGTAAGGTAACATATTCTTTAGCTGTTTTTTATTTTCAAAAAAGCTTTTGTCTCTTTTGCAACAATTCACACCTTTTTTAAAGACACAGAGACCCGCCAGAATTAAATTATTCGTTTCTTTGTTTTCTTCCCAACCTTTTTGCAGACATTCTTAGTCGTTATTTATTCTTTTGTTGTTTTAACCACAATAACAGTTCAGGGCGTTTAAGTGTTTCTGGTGTTGTTGTTCTTTATTGTCACAATAGCGTATTAAAAACCATAATCCTATAAATATGTATGTAGACACACACACGCATAGCAAAAGCGGAATTCCTTTGAGCAGTTTTTTTTGTAACAAAAATATAACAACGATAAGTTTGCAAAAACAAAATTGAAATAAACAATAAATTTTATAACGAAAAGCTGGGATTTTTAACATGTTCTTAACTCTATTGAAGTGTGACCAATGGAACGTGTTAGTAGTTAGTGGAATAGTCAGCCAGTTTGGGAGTTGCAGACTAGTCTACTCGAATTTAAAAGTTTTTAATATAGTTTGCAATTCATTTATAATATTAAACAAATAAATAAAGTTTGATTTAATTTATAAATTATTTATAAATTCTTTACTGAATATTCTTAAAACAGTTTTTTTTTAAATACAGATCAATATAAGAAACAAAATTATCATACACAAGTAAGAGCGCTATATTCGACTGTGCCAAATTTAATAAACCCTTCACCAAGTGTATGTATGTTTGTACCCAGCAAAAACTTGCATTGTTTTGTTATGAGTTAAAATGCTAAAAATACAGTAGTTTCACTGCTTACCCCTTGGCGTTTTAACCTATTACTTTAACACAGCGATGTCATTGAAAGCAAGTACTTATCCCGGTCGCTTACAAATAGGGACTTAAGTAAGTCATTACCATCCTTGATTACAAAGAGAGATTTTGTAAAGTCATTACTTATATATCATTAAGTAACTACTTACTATCAACAAATAAAGCAGCCCTTTAGATTAATATTAGGAATTTAATAATCATTACTTTTAATATATTATTTAACTACTTGCTGTGAATAAATAAAGTAACCAATTGATTGAATGGGCTTATCGAACTCATTATCAT
>NDXZ01011429.1:7443-19674 GCA_003055125.1 Paykullia maculata
TTTTTTTTTTTGTCAAAATTAGTTATATCCCTAATACGCTTGCTTTTCTTGTTAAACTTTAAAAAAAAATGGTAAACAAATGTTTACACTAACCATTTCTAAAATATATAAATTTTTAATTTTAATAAGACAACAACCACACAGATAAAGGTCTGGTAAAATGCGTCAAAAGTAATTGAGAAAATAAACATTTACACAAGTTATTAATTTTTCACTTTTATGCCTACAAGAGGAAAAGTCCTGATTAATTGGTTAATGTTTACGCTTAAATTTCTTTAAGGCTTATTTTGTACCTTTTGATTTGAAACTTTTGTAAATTTATAACAGATTCTTCTTTAACAATTTTAGTCAAAACACTTGTAGAAAGTAATAAACTTGTGATAATCTTACTTTCTTAACAAAAATTGAGAAATAAAAAAACCATGTTGTATTTCAAAGTTCTTAACAAGAAGCTTTAACAAAGTTTCAAATAAGTTTAAAGTATATTGCTGCAAGAATAGATGTTAAAAAAAGTTTATATTAATTTAGCCATAAAATTGCAACAAAACCACAAAACCACTACATTTTTGATAACATAATTTAATAAATTCATGTTTATGCTTGGTTTTACTTTATTTTTTTTAACCAGTAGCAAATTATATGTATAAATCAAGAATTAATTACAAAAATTTCGCTGAAAATTGTAATTTTTTTTTAAATTATTCCGTTTTTTTTCCTTGCTCATCTTATATTCGTCATTTGTATGTACATTTGTTAAATATATTTCGACACTTACTTTCCTACAAAGCTGCCAGACGAACTAGTGACTAAATTGTCAAGTATAGAAGGATTAAAGTTATAAAATTACTAACCGCCAAGAACAAATAAAACAACTTATATATGCAATATAAGTCGTCTGAACATGTTCATATCGTAAAGGTATGCTCAGAAAAGTTATTCTATTTTACTTTGGCTACATTTTTGTTAAATATAGTATGGAAAAAAAGAACGATTCTTGCGAGCTTTGCTCAAAAAAGTTTAAAAAAAATCCAATTTTTTTGCATTTGCTTAAAAAAGATACAAAAAAATTTTCCAGCAACAAAATGTTTACAAGGTTATTTGCAAGATACTTTCCAACAGCTTTGCACAAGACATTCAAATAATATCACCAAGTACACATGAGTTCTTGGCTAAAAGACTCCCAACATGTTGAGGCCTATAAAATTAAGAAACGAACTAATATTACAAAACGGAGCCAGAGTTTTACTCAGTTCAAAAAGTACTATCGAACCTGCATATATTATATAGCCAAGTCTGTGTACTTTGCAACAAAAAAATTTTTGTTTCACAGTGTTATATGTATTGATTTGTCTGGAAAATAATGTCCCAAAAAAGAACTAAATACATTAGAAAAATATATTGAAATCTGGGAAAAGAAAGCCTTTTTTTGGTCATAAATTCTGCGCTAAATTAATCTACAGCTGTTTGTCATAAAAATCGTCAAATTCAAGTAAAATTTTTAAATCTGGCAAGATTGTCTGCCACTAATTTTTGTTTTTGCGAAAAATAAACAAAAGAGGAAAATGTGACAACAAAAAGAAAAACAATTATCATGTAGCAAAAGTATAAGATATAAATGAAACAGTAAAATACACATGGGAGCAATATGCTTGACAATAATTAGGCTAATTGCAAATAGTCAAAGCAACAACAGCAAAGAGTCATTTTGGTCAACAACTGGTTGTTTCCTCCCAATGCTACAAAATAATTAGGAGTACAATTAAACAACTTACAATAAGAATTCTCAGTGATTCTCTTAAGGTTGTTTTTACTTTGCATTTGTTAGTTTTAGTGTTGAAACAAAAGCTTGTATAAATTAATAATAATAATAATAATAACAATAACGACAACAACATTAACACAAACAAATTGTCAATGGGTAGGAATTTAACGGAAACAAGAATAATAATCTTTATTGTAATAAAAGTTAAACAGCAGAAAATATATTACAGAGATTTTATACGTTTCGTTTTAGCAACTTTTACACACATAAAATTCATATCGTCACATCAGTAATTAAAAGGTTTGGTTTTTATTTTCTTGTGAAAGGAAAAAAAATTTAGTTGTTTTGAATGAAAAGCATAGAAATTAAATTAATTTTTTCAATATCAAATATCGGTAGGATCCCCGCCATTGTGGGGGATCTTCTTAAAATATTAATAAAAAATTAATTTCTTACATTGCAAAAACTAAGTATTTTTCAAAATTTTGGCAAAATTTTTACTTACGACACTTTTATTCAAACTAATTTAAGCCATTACTTTTGTTATGTGCATGTTTAGTATTAAACTTAAATGTTTATCAAATATTCGGCTTTCATACACTAAAAATCTATTATTGCCACAAATATTTATAAAATTTTTATATCATATTTATTGCAATTAAATGCAGATACTTTTTTATTACTTCTTTCCTCTTTAACGTTATTTTTTTTTCTTTTTTGCATAATAAATGTGAAAAACAAAATTATATAATAATTCCTTTTAGTTTGCAAACAAGTTTTATGAGGATCGTAAAATATTTATTTATAGAAAATAAGAGAATTACACGAAAATATTTTCAATGATTTATTGTCTTAAATAAATCAGTTAAAGATTTTAAAAATTTCATCAAATATTTGCTTTATTTCCCCTAAGGGTTTTTAAACGCAAAACTTTGAAAAAAGTGTTTAAATTTAATCTGGTTGAAGTATACTAACAAGCTTTTTACCATTTTATTGCAATAAGCAATTAGAAAAATATTGTGTACTATACCATCGGTGTAGAATGGAGTTTTTGAACCAGCTACTTAACATTTCCTTCTTTCATGATCTAACTTGATCCAAATAATTTTAAGAGTTTTTTTGCTTAATTCAACACTGCACATATATAAAATATATGGAGATCGAAATTATGTATTCATCCTAAATTTTATGTTAATAGGATAAGCAGTTGTATATTTGTATTTTAAGGGAAAAACATACCTGCAATATCTGTTCTAAGTATGTATGTATGTGAGATACTCGCCAAAAATTTTAAAGCAAAAACATTTCTGGTATTTTAATTAAGCCATTTTGCTATTATCTTTAATTTCAACATCACATAACAAATTCATTAATAAAATGTTTCATTTTTATTAAAGTAGTAATTGAAATTTGGCATTAACTTCCCATCCACCTAAATGTAAATATGTGGTTGTTAGATGATAATAGAGAAAATAAATATAATAATAATGATATTCTATCCTGTTTGGAATAAAATGCTTATCATATGTTTATAGTTAAAAAGAATGTCTGTGTAAACATACAATAGGCTGCACGAAAATGAATTCAAATTGAAAAAAAAATTTATTAGAAAATTATACTGTTTAATCATGATAATTTTTTATAATACATAGAACGTATTAAAAACGCCCCTTTCATACAGTGGAAGATAAATGTTAACACACAAATTAAACACTTGCATATTTTGAAATTATACAACTTTGTATCATATCCGGTATTATGTTTGGATGCTCTGTTAGTTTAATGTATGTATTTTGTATTAATATTTTTAGAAGCCGACAGTAATATATACATAGATACCTTTGTAGTTTCAAGGTAAATTTACTTTATTTATTTACTATAAAAAATATTGCAAATTCTTAAGTCCCAATAATATTTCGTAAAAGTCTTTATTTAATAAAATTATCGATCAACTTTCTTGGATTTATATTTTCAATCTCTGACAATTTTAACCACCACTGTTTTATGTGAATTTCCTTTACTAGTATCACTGCTGTTATGCTTTTCTTCTTACAATATTACAAAATGTTACTTAGAAAATGAACATAAATTATGCTCAAGTTTGAGCGTTAGAATATGTTGACAATTCATTACTCAACACACATATGTACATATTTGCTTAACGTTCTTTTTGTGAATAGCTGTACTAAAGATAAACAAACATACAAACATATTAAATGAAGTGAAAATGGGTAAGTGTTACAATTACATGTTATTGTGACTTGGTGTTTAGGAATAATTTTTCAAAATTTTTTATATAAAAATATACACACAATGATTTTTCGCTGTTATATAAATCAGTTGTAAAAAAAATTGTTAAACTGCTAATAAATATTTTCAAGACATTTATTAAATGAACCTAATAATGACAAACACGAAGCAGCATATTGAACCAGCATAAATAAACAAATTTTTCAAACCGTTAAATAATTTTTCACTTAAATAAAGTTTTTTTAGTTTTTTCTATCAAGTAATAAAAGCGTTCGTTGATTAAATTAGTATTTCGTATTTGGCTGAAGGGATCATTTCTTTTTCCTTAAAAAAAATTTTTAATTATGCAAATATTGTATTTGTTATTAAACGATTTGTTAAATTAAATTTAATAAATATGTTAATTTAACCGCTAAAATAAAAAAATTTCCCACTTACTGCCAACAATTTTCGACTTCTTTGCTGGTGTTTAGTAGTTAAATGAATAAAAATAATATTCTCCACTTAATACACAACTAAATAACGACAAACTGATGCCACTAAAGATAGCAGAAATAAAAAGGCAAAACAAAAATTTAGTTTGTTTAACAATTTAAATAATGCAAATTAGCAGTAACGGTACACGTTTAATGTAAAAAATTTACATTTATACTCAACAGAGCAATACTGCATCATATACACAGTGGTAGTGGAAATATCTAAATTTATTAGAGTGATTTACAGATCACTTACACATAGTGAAAAATATGATGAAAATAGTTGAACCTCAGACATGCAAAAAAAAACAAACATACTGTTACGATATACTGTAAAGTACAATTATAAAAGAAATTGCTGTGAACCATTAACACTTTTTCATGTGTTTTTAAAAAGGACATTCTTAAAGCAAACATATAAATTGAATATCAAAATTAATTCGCTTTTAGAAAAAACCGAGTGTATTCCCGTTGGCTTTAGGTTTATCAAATTAATAAATACTTTTTTATTTTTATTTAAAAATTAGCTTGTTATAATAATATTAGCTTGTTAATATAATAATAAATATATATGATTAAACTTTTTTGGTAATACGAATCACTTGTTACAAAGCGAGGACACTACTGCATTTGAATAATATTCGTTTAGAGAGAGGCTTATTTTTATTGCTAAAATTGATATGTCGATTTTTTTATACAACTCTTATAAGTTTTTACGACAATTTAGTTTCGAAAACTTAAAATATTTTTTTGTGGACTTAAGTATTTAATTACTAACGTCAAACACATTATTTTGGAACTTTAATAAAGCTTTTTTTTAATTTTGTCTTAATAATTATATTAATTATATTTTTTTTTTAATAAAACATACAAATATAAGAGGGCCTTTATAAAACATGTAACACAAAATTGCACATTTGCACAAGTGAAAAAGTTAAGCTTTTTAATGAGTATCCTTAATGTATAAAATTCTTCTGCAATATGTCACGTATGATTTATATTAATGATTGACAACTCATTAATAGTCATACGTGTAGGTGGGTGGCTCTTACAAAGGTATAAAATATTTTTTATGTTTTTCGTTTTTATACATTGATTCATCATTGTTAACAAATCATCACTGCACATTAAAAATAGGGATTGAATATTTTTTTTTTAAATAAATGTTGATTTTATGAGTTTTAATTGGATTAGTGTAAAAACAGTTAAATTAAAAAAGATACGTAAAAATATTTTGATTATGATATGACATATGTATGCATTATTGAATTTTCAATGAAATACAAATTTATATTTAATTAAAATTAAATATGTAATAACAAAAACTGTTCTGTTGTCAATGTTAACATCTAAACCAACGGAAATAAACTGAATTAAAGTTTACATATATTTTCCTCTTTTTATTTTTAATATCAAAATTCAAGATTTCACTTCAAATAGGAATGGGAAAAGTAGCGTAAACAAACTTCAAGTTTTCCTGTCAATAAAAATATACAAATATATTTTGTTTTAATTCGAACAAGTGTTTCCTGGTCTATGAATTAAATATAATAATGGTTGTTTAACCATAAAATTCTTCAATAAATCGATTTTGAAAATAAATAATGAATTTTTTGTGACGCACGCATAACAAGACACTGCCTTCGATTTAATATCGTTAATAGTCTATTTAGCACAAATACTGACTAATGCCTTTTAGTCCATCTACTAGTTTTTGTTCATTCAGTCACATATATTCATTTGAACATTTATTTTGTTTATAAAGGATTTGGCCATAAATCTCATCCTAAGTGCCAGAAAATAAACTGTCTATCATCGCACTTGTCTGTTATTTCTTTTTCATTTCTCTTTCATTATCTCACTTACTGTATGGAAAGAATATATTTAAGGCTATGAAATAAACTTATAAAAAATAAAAATACTTACACGTGCTGTATTCATATATTTCAATTGTTATTTAATTAAAATTTGCTAGAAAAAAAAACGAAAGAAAAATATATCGATTAATATAAATTAACTTTATGTCATACTTAAATATATAAGTAGAAATATCTAACAAAATATTAGTGGCCACCAGTTAAATCTATAATCTTACTTATACGCTTATATAGTGAGTAGCTGAAAAAGAACTTTGAATTTTAGATTTTAAAATAAAAAAAAAAGTGGTCAGTTGTTTGATAACTCTCTGTTTTTTGGTCAAGTATGAGTCACAATTTATCACTTGGCAATCTTCTTTTAATTATTATTTTAAATCTACCATCATTATATTTTCAAACTTTAGTATTTAATTATTAGCCTTCGTTACGTGGCTTTAATAATAACAGGAATAATTCTTTCAAAATATTTCAAAAGTAAAAAAAAAATCAAGCTCAACATAACGTATATCAAGGAAAAGAAAATTCTAATGACGACAATGAAAATCAATAGAAAAATAACTACAATTCTGAAGTACACTTCAACATTTCAAAAGCCGCAATCAATAAAAAATACGAACAATATAAAAGATGAATTAAATATATCAGAATGTGTGTGTTTAGGTAAATTCGTACATGTCTATGAATGTCTAAAAGCATAAGGTTAAATAGGTTTAATGAAAAAAGGAGTCAAGCTATTTAATTAAATGAAATTATTGACGATTTTTATTTAATTTTATTTAAAGATGTTTAATTTTTTCCACTTTAACTTAGTGAAATTTTAAAGTAAATTTTTATATTAATTTCATAATGTTAACAAAAAACAAGTAAGAGCGCTATATTCGGCTATGCCGAATCTTATATACCCTTCCCTACGTATATCTATGTGTGTATATTAGTAAATTTGTTTCAAAACACACAAATATATTAATTTTTGTGTAGAAAAAAATGTTGTTTTACTTAAAAATCGAAAATTTTTTTCTTTAAAATTCCACAAAAGACACACAAATATAATAATTTTTGAGTAAAAAGAACTTAAAAAAACGAGGCAGTCGTCTTTTTTTTGCCGGTTATTGATGGATCTTGCCAGTTTTCAATACCGATTTTTTCTAAAGTATTTCCAAAAGTTTGATATAACATACAACCCCAGGTGACCTATGGGAGCTACGAAAACTTAATTTCAACCGACACGTGGACAGACGGACATGGCTAAATCAACTTTCCTATCTATAGAATCCAAAATATATATACTTTATAGGGTCGCAAATGAATATTGTAGAAATTACAACGGAATCACATGTGTGAAGGGTATAATAAACAATTTGAAAGATAGTTTTATAGCGATGGACATAGAATACATATATATTTTTTAATGTTATAAGGGGTTATAATTACTTTAAACAAATATTCAAAACTCATACGTAAGCTTGTGTGCTAAACAAAGAATTTGTGTCTTTACTTTAACTTTTTTAGAATATTTGATGTTTAAAAGTATTCAAGGCCTCCGTAATATGAATATTTTAAAATTTTATTGTAAAAAAAATATATTATTTTTAAAACATTTTTCAATTGTCGTCTTTAATAAGTAAACTAATTAGAGTTTGAAAAAAAATATTACCAAATATCGTTACCATTGAAAAAAAATGCTAAAACTTAAACCATAAATAAAGCCGACGCTAAAGTGATTTTAATTTAGTCATCTTCTGCGTTTAGAAAATAATTTACGGTTTGTGTAGGAAACCTTTAATAATGTTGGAAATGTATTGCCTATCAAGGTTTTCTAAAAATGACTTTAGCATTTAGCATAACTTTTTAAGAAATTTGTTTAATTGATTTTGTAAAATAAAAAAAAAATGCTAAGAGGTAGTAGTATTATTTAGCATAACAACAAAATCAATGTTGAGCTGCAAAACATTTGTATAAAATTGTTTTTTCTATATTTTCTGGATGATGTGAAACAATCAGTTTTATTTAAAGTTTAGTCGGTTTTTATACCCTCCTATTAAGTGACGTCATGTAAAAGGACAGGTATATGTTTGTTATTTAGCTTGTAATTTTAAAAATATTTATTTTCCATTTCTTAAAGAAAAGTATTTTGATCTGTTTACGTGCGTGCAAAAATCAAGTTTATGAAAGCCCCGAAAATTAAACGGATCCGCAAATTATATAAGTTTATTGGATATAAATATTGAACTAAAATTTAATATTTAAAGCAATCAAATCGGCCTATAAGTCCCTTAGATAATATTTATATACATACGTATTCTTTGTTGGAGGGCATTTAAGTATCGGCAACGTTTTTTTAATTCTTACTCTCACTACATTTTGCTCATTGTTCCAGAAGATTAATTAATAATAATAAAATGCTTGTATACAACCATATCCTTAGAAAATTTATCGTATATAGAAGAGAAGCAACATAAACAGTAGCGTTTTGGTGGAAATATATTTCAGTATCTACTGTATAACATATATATATAAGTTAAGCCTTAAAATATAACAAAAGCACAGATAGATACCAAAACCACACGGAAGAATATTTTTATCGCAATCTTTTAGAAATAAAAAAATTTACACAAAAACTACCGCAAAAAGAAACTGCTTTAGTTCATAGCATCCGGCAAGGACGAAATGAAACAAAATTGTTTAAAGTATTTTTTTTTGAGTTTATTGAAAACAGAGGTCAGAGTGTACAAAAAATGTAAAAGTGTAGGGTTATTAAGAAAAATATATAATTTAATGAAATGTAATCATGTTTATTTTTGACTTTATGTTTTTAAAACATCGAAATTATAATTGAGTATCAGACTTTTTTGTATTGTATAAAAAACCTTTATTTTTTCCATCACTGTTTTTTTTTCTAAAAATGTTCTTTTTTAAAACTAATTTAGTCACAAAATCGTATGTTGTTTATTCATTCAATATGAGGTCTTGTAAAAAAAAAGATATGCAACGACCATTCAAGCAATTAGCTGTGTTAAGGAAAACTAAAGAAGACAGTAACACAATGATTGATTACTTTACTACAAAATAAACAACTGCAAAACAAGACGACCTTTCTTGTCCATCCTTGTGGTTTTTCTGAAGCTGAAAGTTTTCAAACTTTTACTTTAACTTTAACAGTGACTAAGCGCAAAGATTTGTTACATCGACTCTAATTTAAAAATTCATCAATCAATTACTGCATAAAACGACGACAATCACACACAGACATATTAATTTTTGGTTTGAAGATATGTTTATTGATGATACATTCATGTATATTGAAAGATTTTTATTTTCATTTCGCTTGAGGTTGAATGACCAAAACTTCTACCAAAGTATAGAAGAATAAAATGTATGTCATATTGATTATTTTTTTCTTTACAGAGATACTAAATCAGTACAGTTTTTGCTAACTAAAGATACAAATGAACATAAAGTGAATAATAAAATTTTAAAACAAACGCTTTCTAAAGAATTATAAGTTTGATGTAAATTTCTCTTATAAAAAACTTATTAAAATCTATTAGTTACTGCCAGCAAAAGGCCTTAAGGCTGTATTTTGTTTAAATAAAAAACAAAAATCTAATATTCTGTTTTATTTAAAAAAAATAATATAAACAAAGTATTATGTTGTATTAACCATATGAAATTTCGGCCTTTATATACATACTTTTAACAGATTAAACAAAATTTTTTTTGATAAACTGGTCAATACAAGTTTTACAAGTCTTGAAACTTATTTTAACCCAAAAATTAAAATTATCGTTTATAATGAATCCTTTTTTTAATGTAGACGCTGTTGATGATTAATTCTGTCATCTTATTAAAAAAGAAATTTTTTAGAAAATCCTTAGAGGCGTATTCAAAAAACAAATCGGGAATTATAATAGTTACAAACTCTTGATAAATACAATTTTTTCCTTAAGCATCCTTTTAAAATAATTCGCTATTATTTATTTATAGTATTTGAGAATCCCTGCTTTTATTTAGCAAATACAAATCAATATATTAACACAAATAAAAATGGAATTATTTCCTTGTCATTTAGTCAAAACAAAGTTTGTCGAATGTAAGGCACAATCGCAAAGTATGTAAGTTTTCTTTTCCCAAAAGTTCTTTAGTTGAGTCCATTAGTTTTCAATTTCGTTCAATGGATATGCAGCGTTAAGTGCTAGGTGTAAGCAATACTTTAATTCTGCTTTTCATCTTCTCCTCCTTCTTATTTGCCTTTTATTTTTAAATTTATTTAAGCAATTTTACGGTACATCTTTGTTTACTATTTAAACAGTTGTTTAAGTGCTCGAAGACTTTTAATAGGCCAGGGAATATTTGTATTTATGTATGTATGTATATCACAAAGCGCTTTATTTAAAGAAACAGCTTTTAGTTATTTTCTAGCTGCTTGAAGATAAGACTGGAAAAAATATTTTAGCAAATAATGTCATGAATAATCTTGAATGGCAACTGTTGTAACTTATTTAATTTGAAATTTTAAAAGAGTCAAACAACAATAGGGAGTGACAAAAAATCACGTAAAGCTTTTGTGAATAATTAAAATAAAGTATGTAAATAATAAAATTTAAGTGAAACCAAAAAGGCTTCTAACTTTTACCTAAAGAACCTGTCTCATTTACAGGACATTTTTAGTTTTCTTGTCAGCAACCTTTTCTCTAATACAATTTGCCGCTTATTGTTTGCCTAATTAAGAAGGACATATTTTTATTAGATTAGATTTAGAAAACTTTAGGTTTGCTTTTTTTTAACTGACACTTTTGACAGTTTTAGCTATATGTTTTTTTGTACCTATTTCAAAATCATTTACTTTGCAAATTATTGTTTCTTATCTATAATTTATTATAAATTTATTCGTTTTTTATTTAATTTGTTCTTTCAATTTACATCATGTCACGTAGGAAAACCATAAACAGTTCACTGAATTTTACTTAGATTTAATTTGTAATGGTGAAGTAGCAAATACAATGCTGGTAACTTCTGTTAATTTTGCATCATAAGGAAGCTACTGTAGCATATTTTACCTAAAAATATGTTTTAAAATCATTAAGGAATAAGAATGGGAATAAGAAAGATATTAAGAATTTTTTGTTAAAATGTGAGAACCAACTACAATTAGATCATTTTTATATGATAAAACAGGTTTACTTTTATAATAAAATATTATAAACAATATTAAATTCTCTTATTTTTTATGAATACTATTTTTCTTTGCATTTCAGTAGCTTTTTTTAATTAAATTCAAATTTTTAATTGTTGTCTACAAAAACCAAAAAGTTTTCAATTGGGGTCATGTTGTTATTGTAATTTGCAAAGGTAAAAAGTCAGTATTATTATCTTTGTACCATTTTTTTAACAAAGACATCCTGCCACTGATGCTCCTTCAAGTTCAATTGTTCAAATTTGCTCAATTTGTATAAAAAAAAATTTTTAAATTAGATGAACGTTTTTCTTAGATAAATTAAATACTTAATTATTTTTTGGGTTGAGTTAATTTTTTGGCGATTATTAAAAATATTATGAATCAAGCCCAACCAGCTACGGTTTCACCTTCAGAACCCTTTGATCGCAACTACTGTTGTTGTATATATCATCTATTTAACTCACAATTTCAACAAATTAGAAAATGGCAAATTCTTTTTTTTATTATTTTAATCACATTAGTTGTAATCATAAAAATTTCCTCAATTTTTTTCGGAGTTCTATAACATAAGATGCACACTTTTTAAAAATAAACTTTTTTATGCAGAAATATGTACGTTATTACACTGAAAATTTTATAATAGATTAAATTGTAGTGTACTCACGTACATAAAACATTATATACACAACA
>NDXZ01011430.1:2134-19292 GCA_003055125.1 Paykullia maculata
ATTTCCTTGACGCACAGATATGTTTTTCTTTACATTGTTAAATCTCTGCTTGTGTGTGGCAGTTTTCATTTGGTTTTTTTTTTTGGTTTAAATTTTTCTTGCATTTCTTTTCAATTAATTGTTTCTTTTTTGGACGATGGCAATATTTAAAATTCATAACTTGTCTTTTGCTTAAACATGGGAATGTAACAGTATGTGTACACACATGTGTATGTATGGAGATGCAAGTGTATAAAATTAATTTATACACTCGAAGGAACACAATGGTAATATGAAAAAAGCAAATTATAGAAGCCAAAAATGCTTTAAAAAAACAAATGAAAAAATTAACAATTCTAAAATTTTAAACAAAAATAAAATAAATTTTTTCTTAAGTTAGTTTTAGATATTCTAAAGAATATTTTAAACTGTAAGAAATTCTTTCTTTCTTTGTAAAAATACATAAATTTTTGTTGTTTTTAATTTCCTAAAATTCTTTTTTTATTTATTTAAAAAAATTTTAGAGTTGTTCATATATCCTTTTTCAGGATATACGCTTACGATGCTTGATATTCATAATTATGTTATGCTTGGGAAGATTCAATATTGCTATTTTTACAAAACCTTAAATTGAAGTTAATGTTAATGCAAAAAGTGTGTCATTTTTTACAACTTTGTATATGAAAGTACATCTTCAGTCTATTTAACATTTTCTTTATTCAGCAAGAAATACGGAAATCGTCCGTATATACCTTTTTTCGGTTTGGTATAATTAATTATTCATTTTTAAAATCATTTAATTTTTTTTATATTTATGTATATGATTCAACATTATATAGAGGAAACTAAAATTCGATTTGCTTTTGTCCTTTAAAAAAAAAAACTCTAAAAACGTACTTAGCATTTTATATTTTTTTTTTGTAACTGTGTAATGTGTTTTAATTTTAAAAATTATTGGAATAGAAAATTTAGAAAAAATCTGACTACATTTTTTCAGGTAGAGCACAGAATCAATTTTCGTTATTTTTTTATTATATTTTCAAATTATAACGTACATATGTATGTATTTATCGAAAGAACTATTCTATACAAACTGTAATAAACAGGTTGTAACCGATAATTCGTTTTGGAAAAAAGTCCCTTAAACTGTTTAAAAATTTTGAATTTGCTGAAACTATGTAAATGTGTTGTCTATAACTTTCTAAAGTTTCGTTTAATTTCAACGAGAAACAAAGAAGTCGGATATATCCTTTTTTTATATTATTTATAATGTATTTCTTTTTTGAGTTTTTTAACAAAAATATATGTAAGTATGTATATGTTTAATTGAGGCAGATACTCCGTCCTCAGTTATTAAAATCAATTACGAAAATTTGTTAATGAATGTGTATTTGTGCCTTCTTAAATTGTGTTAAATTTTAAACAAAATTACATATCGTCGTTCGTAAATTATTGTGTTCTATATAAAAAAAATGTTTTTTTTTTGGGAAATCAATGTTAAAAGTTTAATTGTCAATTATAAAAAACTGAACCGAAAAAATGTTCGCGATCTTTTTACCAAAGAAAGTTCTATAGTTTGTGGTTTTTTATTTTTTATTCACGACTTTGTACATATTGAACACAATAGCTGACAAAGCTTTTAACTAAAGTGTAGTATAGCACAAAGTCGATGTCTTATATTTCGAAAACTATAAATGATAACAAAAAACTAATTACACAGATCGATAGATCTCAAAAAGTTAGCCCAAAAATCGGTCTTATCTCAATTTTTGCTATTTTGCAGTAGAGAACACAATAATTTACGAACGACGATATGTTGTCTATTTTTTATTTTAAAATAAAATAAAACTTTCTGTGAGATTTTTTTATTAATGTAAAGGACTTTTCATAGTGCATAACGCAGATATTAATCCTGAAATTAGTTATACAATTCTTTTAATTCTTGTTAATAAATGTCATAAATATTTTGCATTTAATTCAAAACAAAATTTTTAAATTAACCCATATATCCTTTTTTCAAATATAAAAAAGGTTTCATTATAAATAAAGCAGACTGAGCTTTTTAAAGGGCTCAGCAATGATGCAATGTCCTCAATATGTAGCATATTTTTCTATATTAATCTTTTTTTAATTCATAGCAACTTTGTGGAAAAATGTACTCTACTATGGTTCACAACCTCAAAAAATTTCGCAAAAAAATTAAAACAATTTTAAATTGTTTTGAAATTAATGAAACTTTGTAAATAAATGTAAAATATTATTATTTTTCATTCTCAAAAAATTTTCTGTATTTAAAGCTATAACATAAATATTGCTCATATATCCCTTTTTTTTTAATTACGATTTTATCGTAATTACGTCAGTCAGTGTATTTAAGTGTACTTTATAATTTTATAAAGAACTTATTTTATTAAAATAATAAACATTAAAACTCCTCATATATCCTTTTTCTTTAATAGGGACTAAAAATATATATAAGTATTTGAAATAAAATAGGATGAAAATAGTTTTTTATATTTAAAAAAGAAGTTTAAATTTGACTAACGCATTTTGTAAACATAATTTCCTAACTGATGTCCCTTCATTGATTAGGCCATAAGTCCGTATGTTGCTTGTCATAGGTCATAGAAATATTTAAAAAACTGTCGCAAGCCCTTTTAAAACTAACTAAAGTTAATACCCAAGACTTTCTTACGATTTATTCTTATTACCCTGAGTGTATTTATTATACACTTTGAAATAGACTTCATTATTGTAGCTAAACAAGTATTTACTATGAATTTTAAAATAAACTTTACGCGTTTAAAGACTTTAAAATTGTTGTGGTTATAACTTATTTAAGTTTTTATATTTTTTTTAATTTGTTAAAATACAAAAATAATAATAAAGATGAATTATATTTTGATTCATTTGCCAATGCGATATTATCGTCTTCACCTAGTTTTGTGGTTATTTTTTGCTTTACGTTTGTTCACAAATTCAATTCAATTTTCTGGATTTATAAATATTGCATCATAAATAAGTATGAATAACTACTTGTTGTCGTCGTTGTTGTTGTTGTGTATATTTATACAGTTTGAATGTGCTTAAAATTATAAACATTCATGAAAAGAAAATGAAGAAGACAAATGGGTGAAGTGGAGTCGAGTCAAGTACGTCGTCTGTATTTTTTTTTGAGTTAAACTAAAAAACTAAAGAAGAGAAAATGAAATAATTTTATGGTTTTTAATTGTAGCGTGTCACTGACACTCTTGATGTTTTGCGGTTAAAATTATATGTATATGAATAGATTAAAAAATATATTTTTATTTATCAAATTAATTTATTTGGAATGTAAATGTTTTAATCTACATAGAGTGCAGAAACAGAATGGGAAGTAACAAATAAAATTAAAAATACTTAAGGAAATAATATTAAACAAAAAATTAAATTTAAAGATTTTAAAATTATCACAAAAACATGACAGGTGAAAATGTTGTTACTGATGTTATACTAAACATTTTTGCATAACACGTTAAGTGTAAAACTGAAAACTTGATATAGATATAGAGAAAAGAAACAAAAAGTAGTTAAAAATATTTATTTAGAACATTGTATTTAACTAAATAAATTTTAATTCTTGTTTAAGCAAATTTTGCTAAAAACAATTTACATTGAAACATTATAAGCAACAATTTTAACATTTGACCAAATTAAATAAATATATAACCATTAGAGACAACAAAGAAACAAAGGAAATAGAGTGAAAATAGTTAAAGCAGAGAGCGAGAGAAAAATTGGAACACAATTTTTTTTGCTTTTTTTTTATATTTTATTAAACAGATAAAAAATTCGTATATGATTATGATTTGATTATCGACAGGGAGTAACGCAGTTTAACTAGGAGTCCAAATTTATTTACAATATAAGAACATCAACTGATCTAATAAATGATGTATTTCACGACATTTTTTTGTAGAATTTAAACTGCTTTTCTAAGGCTTTTCCACATTTTTGTTGTAATTTAGTTGTTGTTTTTTTTACACGCTTAAATGTCTTGAAAGAATTCAAAAATGATTTTTTTGTTCAACAGATTTTTTTTTTTTTTAAATAAGATTTTTTTTGTTGTTTAAATTTTCAACTGGATTATAATAACATGTTTTTTAAAAACAATTTCTTTAACTAGTTTCTTATTGCGTGTATAAAACCAAAAGCAAAACAAATAGAAATGTTTCGATGTAGTTAGTATTTAAATTAACCTAGACAAAAGCATTAGCAGAGTAAAGTATAATGACCCATTGTTACTAAAAGTATGTAATCGATAAATTGCAAAAACATACCAAAAGTGTCATATTAAAATGCGGTTAATGGTTTCCTTTAGAGCTTAATTAGTTTTACAAATGTAAAATAAATTTTTAAGACTTACAAGTATTAACTTAAGCAAGCATGAAGAGCACTTTTGAAAAAATCCAACATAAAGGAAATTCTTTATTCTTTTATTATTATTCTTCACATAAGAATAATAATAAAAAAAGTAAAAAGTTTTACCCCCATATTCATAAACAATTTTTAAGTTTATTGAATGAAATTTTCATAAAAAATTTGTTCTATATTATACCTTAATTATAAACTATAGTAGCTCAATAAAATCTACATACAGTGCAAAAAATGTATAATTTTTTCTATTAAAACTGCATTTTCGAATATTTTAGACTTTGTTTTATAAAAACTGTTAAATAAAAATTGACAACCTTGGAATTTTTTTACTGTTTTATATATTTAAGTATTTGCTGTAATATCATACAGCAAAAAATACTTTAAGTTTTTTTGTTAAATATCATTAAAATTGCTGTATGTAGACTTTATTGGGCTACTGTATATATAAAATATTGAAATAATTTTTCTGAATTTTATTCGCTCAAAAACTTCAGGCAGAAAAAGCTTTTGTTTATATGTACATATGTATGTATATTTACAATATTATTATTATGAGAGACTGCTTCTTATAAGGCTGCTAAGACCAATTACCTATTAAACGATCATCAAACAATTATTATATTAGATTTTGCTTACGATAACTCTCTGCCTAGTTTTATATCGATGTCAAAATTTTGTTAAGTTTTATGAGTCTTTAGTTGACTTTTGGTAGAGGGTCTTTTATAAAAGTCAAGAGCAATTATGGATTGATAAACACAACATTTGATTGAAATATTTGTGTCTACGCAGTATCAACTTGTGGTTAATTTTAAAAGTTTTATATGCCTTATGACCTGCGGCCTAATTCTGTCATTCGATAGCGATCGAAATTTAACAATTCCAATTGGAATCCAATTAGAACTCCTATACCTAAAGCAAAGAAAACTCGCACGTTCGAGTAAAACTCGATCGCTATAGAATGACAGAATTAGGCCTCTGTACGGCTTGTACGGACGAACGGCTATATCATGTTCGACTTAGAAAGCGATTCTGAGCCGGTCTGTAAAGATTGGATAATGTTTGCGAGAGTTTCATCCTTCACCTTAAACAGCAGTTGGCTTTTTAGAAAAAACACTAGAGATAAACAAAATCGATCTAAATTTGTCATAAACATTTTGTGTTAAATATAAATTTAATGGAGACAAAATTATAGATATTTTCTTTATGAATGTTAAAAGAAAAAATAGATTTTTAGCAATACAAGGCATTTAATTATTGCTTAAACATTAGCAAAATATATATTTTCTTTTTCATTTAGCTTACTTTAAAAAAATCTCAAAAAAGAAAATAAATATAAATTAAACCCCAAAAGGAAACCACTCGAAATGAATAAGAAACAAATCTGAGAATTAAAATATTAAGGCCCGTTTTCACATCTTAACTATAAAGTTCAAAATAGTTAAAGATACCTACAGCTATAGTGACTAATAAAGTTAACTTTAATTATTTTTTGTTTTCACAACTTTTGTATAAAATAAATTTTATAACTTCCAAATTATGACCTTTTACATACAAAGTAGCGGGGTTCAATAGTTGAAAAAGAAAACATGACAATTTCATCTAGTACAGACAACCGTAATTTAACAAACCTTACGTTAAAAGTAAATGTCGGGCAATCCTAACTTTAGCATAAAGGTGAAATTTAGCTTAAAGTATACTTATGATAACCAAAAATTCTTTATCTGTCAGATAGCGTCCATACTTTTACTGTTGCTAAGATGTGAAAACGGGCCTAAATTACTTAAATTTTTAGAGTTTGTTGTTAGTTTTAAGCTGTCAATATGCTGCATATCACTTGTTGCTTATACCAAATTATCAATAGACTTTAAAACTTATTTCTTGAAAAAATTAAAAAAATGTTGTATTTATATACCAGAATTCAAATAAATTGAATGAGAACTCTGACAAATCCAAAAAACATTCAAAAATTTTCTCAAGAAACCAACAAAAAATTGTTGAATGTTTTTTGGATTTGTCAGAATTCTCATTCAATTTATTTGAATTATGGTATATAAATACAACATTTCTTGAATTTTTTCAAGAAATAAATTTCATAGTCTACTGATGATCTGGTATTAGCAACCAGTGAAATAGGAAATATGTGAAACTATTAAAGTTTAAACAATAATGTCAATACGACAAATAAATATTTTCTTGTTATATTAAATTACTTTTAAAAAATAAATTTGGAATTATTTTTAAAAAGCTCTTCTAATTCAGTTTGCAAATTTACATCCTTTTGCTAAAGCCGTAAGTCCATATTCCTATTGTGTTGTATAGAATTATGGTTTTGTTACTGTTTATTTTTGTAAAGCAAAATGCACACGACCTGTCTTGATGATACATTTTCAAGATCAGAATTTGTGCTACATTGCATCCCTTCATTGGATATTCAAAACATTTTTATGAAAAAAATTCTACAAAATCAAATCATTAACTTGCAAATGGTATGAAACTTAATTAAATTAATTATTATTTTTTTAAAAATTAATTTAAAACAATTGAATTTGCAAAAATCCTATTAAAAGTTTATGTGAAAGTTCTCATAAACAGTTTTGCGATTGCCTTTTTCCAACTTCATTATTAATATTAGGGTGATCTGTTAGAAGAGGTATGCAACTTCGAAACGTTATATTGTGTGGTTTTTTTATATTTTAAGTTCTTTCACTTGTAAAGATTAAAAGCCTGCCAAATAATAATTTTCAGGAAAAAATCGACTTATGATATTAAGTTTTTTTCATAATACCTGAAATAATGTCAACTAATGACTTTAATTTAATACCAAGTGTAAAATTTAGCCAGTTGACAGTTAAGTGTAGAACAGTTTTGGCCTTTTATCTTTCCAGTGTAAAGACAATTTAACTGGAAATATGTAAATTGAAATTTGAGATAAATTTAATTTTAATTTTAAACTCAGTAATAAATGCGTACAAATAATATTGTGCATTTGATATTTTTTAGTAAAATATTACTGCCAATAATTGATTTATTTTGTTATATTTTAAACAAGGGGAACAGATAATGTTTTATAACTCTATAGCTACATATCTACCCCCATATTTATAACAAATTTTTTAAATTTATTAAAGGTTTATTAAACAAATTTTGTATGAAAATTTCATCCATAGATGGAGGTTATTATTTAAACATTAATCAGTTTTCAAAGTCATAGGAAATAGAAAAATTAAAATTTTAGTTAATTTTCAATCTTAAAACGATTCCCCCTAATATTTATATTTATTTTCTATAAATAAAATATTTTTTAAAATAAAAACAAATAAAGGTTTATTTTTTTTGTTTAATAATTCAATAGCCATTCGTAGGAAAATGGCTATATTTTTCTTTTATTTTTTGTTTGTTTTTGTGAGTGTTGTTTTTTAATATATATTTAAATATTAATATTTAGTTAACTTTTTTGTTTTACGTTTTCAAACTAGGAAATACAAATTTACATTTTGTGTGTGTTTTTTTTTTATTTTTGTTTTTAATAAACTATAAATACGTTACAACAATTTTTTTTAATATTTTCTATATAAAAAGAGGGAATTTTTTATTACGATTTATACAGTTTTTTGTTTGTGTGATTTTTATACAAAGTTAAACAATAATAATAATAATGAAATATCATTATTTTTTTTATAATAAACTATATATAAACTAAAAATATTTAAATATTTACATTAAGTATTAAAGTTCAGTTGTTTTTGTTTTTTAATAAAGTTTTGGGGTGGTTTTTTTTATAGTTTATATATATTTTTTTCCTTTTCGTTTACTTTAATTAAATTTAATTTAAATTACTTATTTAATAACTTATTTTTAATTAATATTTAGAAAAAAAAATTAAAAAATAATCAAATTTTTATGTTTTGCATGTGTTTTTTATAATTTAGATTAACTACTTGTTTTTTTTTTAATATATATAATACATATTCATTTTCTTAAACGTTTTGTTTTGTTTAAATAATTATTTAATATCACATTGAATTTGAAAAAAAGTGGTACAATTTCTTTTCATTTTTTTGTTGTTGTAGTTGTTCTATAAATTGTTTTTATTGTTTTATTTAATCTTACCTTACATTTTTTCAAGTTTCTACTATTCCTATGGAAAGTCTTTTGAATTTTTAATAAATTATTTAATAGTATATGTAGGGGAATTTTGTTTAAGAGTAAGTAGCTAAATTCTGCCAAGTCTGTCGCTTCTTTCGTCTAGAGCTTTTACTGTATAACTGCTACCTCAGTCTAACTGGTACGTCCCTTTGTGCCTTTTTAAAATACACAACATGGCTGCTGGTATCAATGGCTGCTAGTTTACGATCCCCTTCCCTGTTTTTTTTCTTTTCGGCTAGTTGCACCATTTGGTTGTTGCTGCTGTTTTTCATCTACACTAAAAAGGCTTGATTATTGTTCTTATTCGCTAAAGTTGTAGCAGACGTTGATGTTGCTGCTGCCATCGCGGAATTCGTCGCTAATGATAGCTCTGTTGTTGTGTTGGTAGTCACACCTGTGTTATTGTTGACAGCTGCTGCTGCTGCTGCAGCGGAAGTTGATGCCTGCGGTTGAGGTGTTTGCGCCAGTGCAGCCGTTGATTGTGTGCTTGTACTACATTGACTTAAATTACTACCACTACGTAAATGTATCGGGGCAGTAGCCGGTTGTTGTTGGCTGGCATTTTGTTGCATTAACATGGAGGGTCGCCACTGTTGCTGGCCAGCATTTAGCGACAAACGAGGGTTGTTCGATTGGCGAAAGGCAGCATTAGTCATGGAAGGCGGAGCCAAGTGCTGATGATGGGGATGATGATGGTGGTGAGCTACCATACCATTAGGTATCATAGATAAAGCTTCATGTTGATCATAATAATGTTCTGATTCAATGCTATGATAGATATGTTCACTAGGTGGGCGCATTGGTATGTTGTCGACTAAACGTTGGCCATGGCGAGTGGGTCGTGGTGAGGGAGTGGCTGTAGTGGCCGAAGAGTAATTGGCTTCTAAGTCTTCTTGATAGTAGGCTGGTGGTGGTGGCGCTTGTCTAAACAGTACGCCAGGCGATACGGGCTGTTTGAAGCGTTCATGATGATCCAATGTATAGTTGTTGCCTCTGGGTGACAATTCAATTGGTATGGCATAACGTAATTTTTCCCAGAAATAACGATCACAGGTAAGTAGACGATTAGAAGGCACTGATTTCAAATAAGGTGACAGCTCGGCTACATCTTCAGCTTCCGTGGAAACATTTGTTTCTTCAATTATAACTAATTTTTGAGCCAAACCTCTTAAGGCTTCATGAAAAGCGTTGCGGAATTCCAAACGGTTCCATTCAGTGACCAAAAGATTTCTGGTCAAAACCAAAATAATTTTCCGCGAGGCTCTAGCCGCTTCTACTATTTGCAAATGGCTGGCTTGAGGTGGCAGATCTCTCTGTTGTATGCACAGTCGAAAGGGAGGACGGCCATGCTCCAGTTCAGTGGCAATATTACGACACACAAACTCATAGTCTTTCTCTGAATGTAAAATAATGGCATCGTACAATTTACCAGCATCTTCGAAACGAGGCTCACATACTCTAACGCCATAATGGGCAAACAGCCACATTCGTACCGACTCTCTAAATACGAACACAATTATTAATACCACTATTAAAAATATCAACACCAAAACAGCAGCCAATAGGGGTACATAACTGCCCGAAATATCTTGGGAAGCCATGTTGGCCGCATTCTCCATTAGTTCACTACACTCTAAGCCATGTTGGGTGAATAGATCCAATTCACGTTTAACACCGCTGTCCACACAGTAAATATCTTGGGTATCACGTATAACAATTGCATTATCGGCCACAAATTGAGCTAAGACTTGCAAAAACTGACATCTACACGACCAGGCGTTTCGACCCATAGTCAAACCTTGCAAATTATTGCGATACTGCAAATTGCCCAACTGACCCATGGGCATTGAAATCAGACGATTATTGTCCAAGCGCAGCACCTTCAAGGAGACCAGTGGAGTAAAGGTATTGTTTGATATTGTAGTTAATAAATTGTTGTGCAAATACAATTCCTTTAGCAAAGACAATTGTTTGAATTCATGACCCTCTAACGACTGCAACTTATTGTTCTCCAAATGTAAAGAGCGCAGCATGTTAAGTTCACTAAATGTGCCGTTTTGTATTGTCACCACGTTCGAAGAGTTGAGGAAGAGTGTTCTTAGACTTCGTTTACCTACAAATACTTGCTGATCAATAGCGGGTAGATTATTACCATCCAAATACAAATCAGTGACCTCCTGGGGTATGCGTACCGGCAATGAAATGCGATTTTGTTTCCCACAGTCGACAATGTTTGTAGACCAGGTAGCATCATGGAAACAGGTACAATTGTCAGGACAAACCATTTCACAATCGCATTGTTCGAAATCACAGCAGTGGCAAGTAGGAGGACAATGGGAATCATATTTGCACACAAAATCACTGCTAGCCAATGCAGACAATTGTCTAATGGGGGCGTTGCGGCTGTGAGGCATCAGACATTCAATATTAGCCAAATCAATAATGCGTGGATGTTGACGTGTAGTCATATTGTTTATTCTTTGCAGCCATTCCATTGAGCAGTCACATTCAAAGGGATTTCCGCCCAAATAAAATTCAGGCACTGGCTTATCAGCTACTACAGGCGCAACACGCAAAGAGTTCAGTTGTAATTTCGACAAGACATTAGCATATAAATCAACTCTAGTAAGTTTTGTTTTATCGACAAAAGTATTAGGTTGTACTTGACTAATAATGTTATTGTTGATAAAGATTAATTCAATAGAGTTGGGTACCGACATGGCACCAATTTCGGTGATGCGATTATGACTGGCATCTAAAGTAGTTACGCGAATCTCTTCCTGCAATTTGTAATAGTTGCCCAAAGCTTCAATGTAGTTGCCATGAATATCCAACCATTTAAGATTGGAGGGTATAAATGCATAATCAAACCAAACTAAATGATTTTCCGACAAGTTGAGCCACAGCAAAGAAGCCAAAGTTGCAAAAATGCCATTAATATCCGTAAGGAAGTTTTTGTCTAAGCGAATGGCTTCTATTTCGGTATTTTTGTCAAAGGCACCGCGCTCAATAGATTGTATGCGATTTTTGGCCAAATTTAATACACTTAAGCGAGGCAAATCGGAGAACATGCTTACGGTAACATTGCCAATACGGTTGTCGATCAAGCGCAAGCCGGTCAATTGATTTAAATTCTTGAAGGTATTATTTTTAAAGTCGGAAATTTGATTTTCACCCAAATCCAAAGTTTTTAGCATGCTTAAATCTTGCACTGCTTCAGGCACCCCAGCTAATTGGTTGGAACTTAAATCCAGCTCCTTTAAGTCGGAACAATTGCGGAAGGCTTGCGACTCCACAATGCTAATTAAGTTGTTGTTTAAGGTTAGCTTGGTTAAAACATACAGGCCATTAAAGATTTTATTGTCCAAGGTATGCAAGCGATTTTCAGCCAAGTTGAGGGTATGCAAATTGTACAAAGGCAGGAAGGCTCCGTCTTCTATGTGTCCAATGGAATTGTTGCGCATATCCAAAATTTGCAAAAAATATAATTCCTTAAACGTTTTGCTGCCAATGCGCGTTAAGGCATTGTTGGCTAGATTCAGAACAATAAGACGTATTAAACCAGCAAAGGTGCTGTTGTCTACATGATGAGAAGTAAGTTGATTGCCACTTAAATCCAAAACCAACAATTGTTCTAGGCGGTGTAATAAACCTTTGGGTAAATCATATAATTCATTGCCCTGCAAATGGATTTCTCTGAGTTCTTTATTGCCAGCAAAAGCATCGGTTGGCAAATTTTCCAAATGATTATAGGACAAGTTAAGAATGCGCAATGAAGACAAACCAGCCAAGGCATTGGCTGCCAAGGTAGAAATGTTGTTATGCTGTAAATTTAATTGTTGCAGACGTCTCAATCTGGAGGCACCCCAAACATCTGGAAGTGCTCTCAGCTCATTGTAGGAAATGTCTAATACTTGCAGCTCAGCACCGCCACTAGCACCATTCAGGGTACAAAGCTTTTCCGAAAAACCCAAACTTTCCGCCGAACGTATACGATTCAAAGTCAAGTTTAAGACTTGTAAATTTTGCATAGCACACCAAACACCCTCGGGCAATTGGCGTATGTTGTTATCACTTAAATTTAATTCGTTTAACTCGCGTAAACCATAAAACGATTGTGGCAAAATGTCCAAAGTTTTACCAGGACCCCAAACGGCATTGTGGGTCTGCACTGACAAACGTTTTAACGACATTAAACCTTCAAAGGCATTGGCATTTAAGCGTTGCATTTTACACCCTGCCACTTGTAATTCCGATAACTTTTGCAGACGAGTAAAAGTGTTGCTGGACAATTCACTAGCATATAACACATCCGAAGAGCAGGAAATCTCTAATCTAGTGGCAGTTTCAGCTACTTGCAGGTCCAAAGGTTGTATAGCGTCAATGGCACGTAAATTGCACTTGATATCCATGGTAGTGCGTACAAATTCCCAAGAACATTGTGAGCAAGCGCCACTAACAACACTTATGATTAATAAGGCGCAGGCGTTTAGGGTTGACAAAGACATTTTCGTTGATATTTTGTTAGGAAAATATTTTTTTTTATTTAATCCTTATTAAGGGAATTTTTTTTTGTGTAAAAATTTCTTTTAAATTTTTACAACGATAAAATTTTTTTTAATATAATTAAGGTTTATATGCCACAACACTTTATTATTCTTTCATGTTTGTTAGTTTATTTGGGTTCTTGCTTTTTTTAAGTTATTTTAAACATTATTTTATATTTTCTGAGATTTATTCTTTTAAGTCACTTTTCTCAGATTTAACACTAAAACGCTTGTTAAACGAATACCGTAAACCCGTAATCCATTTTTGTAAGAAATACGTAATAACGTAACAAGCGTGTTTTTTCTTTCTTTGATATTTTTTTTTCAAACAAATTTATTTTTATAACAAGTTGTGAGACGTTAAGTTTTGTGTATATTATTTGTTAGATATTTATTTCAAATCTTTTTTTAATTTTAAATACGGAAGAGCTATTTTCTAAAACATGTTTACCGCTTAACGTTTCAACTCGAACTGATTATGAATTTGCTACGTTAAGACTCCGTTGGCTCGTTGAAAATGTTTTTCATTACTCTGGCTGTTTGTTTGGCCATACAAGAAACTCATAAAACTAACTTTAACACACACTCACATACCAACAACTACTATCACAACAAAATAAAACAGCTAAATTTTTGTACTCATACTTGTTAGCTAGCACATGCATTACAGCAATAGCAGCAACAACAAAATAAATACAATTTAAAACACATGTAGTATTGAACCAAAGAGAGTATAAACACATACTCAAAACAATATGGGAGCACATCCCCATGTATGTATATTTACCAAATGCAACAATGCTCAAAACTATGCTATGAATACACAATGCATGTGTACACACACACACACACACACGTATAAATAAAGGCTTGTTAAAAACAAACATAAAACACTCTCAACAAACACATACATTTTATGCTCCCAATAATATGCAATAAGTTCTCAAAGTGCATTTTGAAAACATGTTTAATTATTTATTTAAAATTAGGTAAAAGAAAAATAAATTATTATAAAACTTCATTATGTTTTGGATTATTATTATTAATTATTTTATTTATCAAACCACCAGAGTTATATTAAAATAGAAGATTGTTATATAAAGATAATATAACAGTCACGTACATGTACGTTTTTTATGATTATTACAATGTTTGTTTATTGTTCTTGTTCTGTGGCGTACTCTACACTCAACACGAAAATAACAAAAAGTCTCTATTTATAAACACACATATACAGTTACTCTCTTCATGTTTAGGTTAGTCTCAACAATGCATTTGTACTACTGTATATATGTAGAATAGAAATGTTTTTCTTAAAAAGTAGGGGAAATTTAAGACAGCATGCAACAAATGTCAGTTTCATACTCTCACTTGCAATGACAAAAACTAATACAGTTGAACATTTACAGGAACTACACACATGTACACGAGTAAATAGTTTAACATGTGTGTCACTGTGTTAAATGGTTTTTTTTTTAAACAAAATATTCAAAATAAAACACAAACTCTCAATTTGAATATAACAAAGGTTCTCTCGCTCTTTCTTTTTCTTTTACACATATTTCTGAATTGAGTGCATAACTATAATGCACATTTGAAGCATTTAAAATGCATGCACATACCAGTGATGTTAACTTTACCTGTCTTTAAGAACAAATCTTCTGCTTTGTAAAAAAATTTTATCTACTCTTAGCCTTGTGGCAAGTTTACTATACTACAAGAAATAGTAGCGAGCAGCCTTTTAAAAAAATATTTGCTAAATAAAAAATTGCAATAAAAGAAAAACAATTTTATCTATTTATTACAGCAGTTGACAATATGGCATAGTTAACAGGAAAAGGTTTTAAACAATCGTTAAGCAAACGGTGGAATATTTATTATGCAAATAAAAACAAAAATATTGGGTAATAAACATACATACATACCTGTCAAAACTAGATTGGCAAGATACTTTCAACGTTTATATTTCACATTTACTTCTAAGACAATTTTCGGGTTAGCATCACTGATACACACTGCAAAACTAATACAACAAGCCGGCCGGTTGTTAAAACAGAGAGCATAAAAAACTCTCTTTTAAATGTTAACTTTTCTGTTAATGGTATAAGTAAAGTAACTAGGAAAAACTGCATTTAGTTTTGTACGCAAAGGCTACAAAAACAAGAGTTTTCTTCTGAAAAAAAAACATAGGCAACAGGCGAAAATATTGTTTTCATTTAAGCGTACTTTATTACATTTAGTGATGGCCAGCCATTCACTATATTTGGTGGAAGGATACCTTAAATATGGAATGATAGTCATAACTCGGTTAAAGCAGAGGAAACAAGTGTCTTAACTGTAGGGTGACTTTGAATACCAAAGCCTTTTAATTAAATAATGAAAAATTCATTATAGCGTTGGCTTTTGGGCTCTACATATATATATAGAAGGCTTAACTTAAATTATATGCTGATAAAAGTGATTCTAAGTCGATCCATATATTCAGAGATTTCTTTAATTTGTATGCTTGACGCTATAATTTCCGTACAACCGCATAACGCCCTTCCAGAAGTGGTGTGGCATTTCACTTTTCGTCATAACATTAGTGCGCCCCAGTAGTTACCTTTAACTGTCAATGTTTTTTTTTATTCTCTGTTGCTTTTAATATGTTTCAGAGCCAAATGGGATGGTGAGAGTAGTAAAGGCCAACAGTCAGTGAGTGAAAAAATGTAAAATGGTAAATGTTTGCACAAAACTAGTTACAGACAGTCAGTCAGTTACATATTTAAATTGTCTTTTAACTCCTTTTTGTCCCTGCCTTTGTACTATCACATTTTGGGTAATAGAGTTATACTGCAAATACAGTAGTTGCAAAATAGTTGAACACCATGGCTCTTGTTGTTTTATATAAGAAATACTCAATTGTTGTTCATTTAGCTGTTGCTGCTTTAATTCATTTCATTGCTGTTCTGTTGTTGCTGCTAAAAGCGTGCATTTGTTTATGTAAATGAGTTGTAGTGTTAATTGTTGTAAAGAAGTTTAATGTTCTGTAATTTACTGTTTCGTTGTTGTAGTATTTCTTAACCTTTTGTTATGGGTTTGTTAACCATTACTATTCACTGTTGATGTTGGTGTTGTTGTTGCTATTTTAAATAGTAAATCTTCTTCGGTTGCCCCCTTTTCTGTTGCACATTTAGTTTTATTTCTGCATCAGTTGCAGTTAATGATGTTCTTAAATTGTAGTTATAAAAATGCTAAAGGTTTTTCTACACTTTTTTCGTTATTTAAGTTAATGGCGTTAAAACAAAAACAACCAAATATGTAAGAACAAATAGCTAAATTGTCTCAAATAAACGAAAATGTAATTTAATTCGGATGGGTTTAAATTAAGTTGGTATTAGTGAGGAATTGATGTCTTTAATTGGGTGTTTTAATTATTTCCAGCTCTTACTGCATTTTTTTAAATAAAAAAAATTGTCGACAAATTAAAAAAAAATACGATAAAATTGAAAAGAAATTGTTTCTGTAATATAAAATTGTAAGCAAATTTTTTTTGATACAAAATTATTGATAGATTTTCTATTGTTTTATATACATACATAATTTTTTGATAAATTACTGTTTAACAGAAATTTTTTTATTAATTTTTAGTTAATAAAAAAATTTTAGAGGATTTTTTGTTTTTTAGAACATTTTTTTATATAAATTTTTTTTTGATAAAAAGCTTTTTATAAAATCCTACGCTTAGTTTTCGTTCATTATAAAACTTTATATTTTTGAAATATTATCCTATTTTACAAAAAGGTGTTTATTTGTGTGTCAGATGAGTCATAGGTCGGTCAAATGTAAGCCTTTTTTTTTGCTCTTTTTTTAGTTTTTTCTTCATACTTTGTTTTAATTATAATTTATTGTTTTTAAACATTAATTTAATTAATTTTTACAAATGAAAAAAAAAAACAGTCAGCTCACACATACATACAAACATATATATGTATAGAGAGAAAGAATATGGTAAAATAAAAATTGTTCAGAATTTGTACACTTTTGTATTGTTGTGGCATTTGAGGTCGAGCTTGAGGACAACTGCTGTT